>ML253859.1:0-56965 GCA_005239495.1 Nicotiana undulata | reverse complement strand
TTTTCCCAAAAACCTAACACTACCCAAAAACCCAATTTCTACCTTAATTTCCATGTTTTTAGGCCTAGAATCTAGTGATTAGTTGAAGAAATTTAGAGAAAACGAGGTTAAGAGCACTTACCTATGGAGTTATGGAGGTTGGGGAGCTTGATTCCCGGTTATGGAGGTTTGGGGAAGAAGAAAAGGGTGAAGAATGGCAAAAATCCCGAAATGGGTCTGTTTTAGACTTAATAAAATAACTGGGCAAAATTAGCCTATGCGATCGCGGAGATAGGCATGCGATCGCAGAGAGGAAGGACTGACAAGCTCTGCGATCGCGATGGTACAGCTGCGATCGCACAGAAACTTTACTCCACACGTCTGCGATCGCGGGCATGATAGTGCGATCGCACTTCACATTGGACCAGCCTCCCACCCGGACACCTATACCCCTATGCGATCGCGACCCTTGCTATGCAATCGCATAGAAGAACTGACTCTCCCCCTAACACAAGGCTGTGCGATCGCGAGTCTATGTATGCGATCTCACTGAGTAGACACCAGATATCAGAAAATCACTCAAAACACCAGATTTTTCAACCCTTTTTGCACTCCGACACCTACCCGAAACTCACCCGAGCTTTCGGGGCTCAAAACCAAAAACACACATGAATCCCAAAACATCATACGAACTTGTTCAAGCTTTTAACCCATCAAAATATCATCAAAACAATGAATTTAACTCCGAAGTCTATAGAATTTTCTCAAACTTCATAAACTTCTAAATTTCCCATTTTTAATCCGAATCACGTCATTTCAAGTCCGTTTTACACCAAATTTCACAGATAAGTCACATAACATATAATACACCTGTTCCGGGCTCCGAAACCATAATACGGGCCCGGTAACACTATTTTCACATAATAATTTATTTTCAAAATCCTTTATTATTTTCAGAAAACAATTTTCTTTAAAAATTCATTTCTCGGGCTTGGGACCTCGAAATTTTCTTCCGGGCATACGCCCAAGTCCCATATTTCCCTACGGTCCCTCTGGGACCGTCACAACACGGGTCCGGGTCCATTTACCAAAAATGTTGACCAAAGTCAACTTTATTCAATTATTCAATTCAAAGTTCCATTTTAATCAAAATTTCACATAGAAGCTTCCCGGCTACATGCCCGGGCTGTGCACACATATCGAGGTGACATTAACAGAGGCTTTCGGGGCCTCAGAACACAGATTTAGCTAGAATTACTTAGAATGACCTTTTGGGTCATCACATCTTCAACGGACGTTCTGGTAAGCATCTTAACTGCGGCGCGTGCTCTTCGTCGGCCTCAGTCTCTGACCCTTGCGACCTCTGCTTCGGGGTAACGTCATCAGGAACCGCAGTTTGTGTCCTCACCGTTAGTGAGAGAATGGATTGAAAATTTCAAATTTTCGGGTCAATGAACTCGCACAATAGGAAACAAGGAAGTGAAATTATCCTAATAGTTCCGTAGCCTCTCGAAGATAAGTAAAGACGTCTGCGTAACGATGCGCAAGACTCTACTGAACCCGCTTATGACTCGTAGCACCTATGAACCTATAGCTCTGATACCAACTTGTCACGACCCAATTTTCCCCTCCGTTGGGTACCGTGATGGCACCTAGTCTTAGGGACTAGGTAAGCCTAATATATTACTGAGCATCAACAATAATGCAATAAAACATAACAGTCTCGATATGGAAATCTTGACAGAGTTTACAATTTCCCAAAACCCGGTAAATACAAGTCATAAGCTCTACGAATTCTTTCTACAAAATCTAACTACAACTGTCTAGAAATGAATAAGTACAGTTGGAGATAAACTGGAAGGTGACTCCGAAACCTACTAACGCAACAACAGGTTTACCTTGAGTCTCCTCATCAACGGTGTTCCGTGCAGCTACTAACGGTCAATACCTAGATCTGTGCAAACAAAATGCATAGAAGAGTAGTATGAGCACACCACAGCGGTGCCCAGTAAGTATCAAGACTAACCTCGGTGAAGTAGTGACGAGGACTAGTCAAGACCCCACTGGTCTAATAAGAAAAAAAAGCATAAGTACGAAGATAATGACCGAAACGTAATATTTATCTAAAGATTTTTTCTGAAATAAACAGTAAGATAGAATAATAGGGAAGAAAACTCAGCAAATACGATCTACGACAACAAAGTAGAAATACGCAAAGAGAACATAAGAAATGTCAAGCCAAAGTCGAAGTCACAACCCAATAAGCATTAACAACCTATCACTATATCAATTTCTTCATATCAGGCTTAAACCAATAAACTCAATAGAGCTGGTAAAAACGTCGAGTGAAAATATTTAAATCGTGAGTTTAGATTTGAAGGTTTTGAAAATATAGTCATTTAGGAAATAAGGAAAACTTCTTTGAAACATAGTTTCTCTGAATGTATATTTATATCTTTTTAAAGAGGAATCCTTAAAGCATAGTTCCTTCAAAATACGTGGTGTTCATATATACTTTCCAAATACTGCTTTTCCAAATATCATTTGTCCAAATATACTTTCCCAAGTACTGTTTTTCCAAATATCATTTGTCAAATATACTTTCCCAGATACTGCCCTTTCAAATAATATTTGTTCAAATATACTTTCCCAAATACTGCTTTTTCAAATATCACTTTTCTGCAAGACAAATACTTTTCAAAATACATACATACATACATGCATATATATATATATATATATGTATGTATGTATGTATGTATATATATGTATGTATGTATGTATGTATATCTTTCAATCCAATCTCATTAATGGTAACCTCACCGGAACCCAGTCCGTAACTCGGGATTTGTCATGCAATGCAGTACAGGGGGAAATCTCTCGGATCTCACTCCGTAGTCCCAATTTAAATATGCGATGCAGTATAGGGGGAAAGCTCCCGGATCTCAGTCCGTAGTCCCAATTTAAATATGCAATGCAGTATAGGGGGAAAGCTCCCAGATCTCAGTCCGTAGTCCCAATTTAAATATGCAATGCAGTACAGGGGGAAAGCTCCTGGATCTCGGTCCGTAGTCCCAATTTAAATATGCAATGCAGTACTGAGAAATATAACCAAAATGCGACAGAACAACATACAGTGCCACAACAGGCAATAAAACAACAAACAAAATGTAGGGTGCGATGAGCAATCAAATACAAGGATATAAATCACCAGAATGATAAAACTCACTCATAAGAAATAGCCACTGAAAGGAATACCAAGCACAAGGAAAGTAGCATAGCGAGGAGAAAGCAAGGCAAATATGTCAACGATTGCATGCATCCAAATTCACAACCAAAGAAAACCAAATAATCCCGGCAAGGGCATCAACTATAACCAATCTCACTTAGGCAATCAACTTTATCGAATAAACTCTACTCGAACGAGTATTCAATAGGTAGGCAACCACTAATTAATATCACCAACATAGAAATTTACCCAATTAATTCTAAATAGCACTTAAGGGAGGGGGATCACGTAATCACGATATACGACTCACGGGCATGCTTGACACCAAGGTATAGATATTCCAATTACTGCTAAACAATTATGGGGCGAGATCATACTAATCTTAATCAAATAAGCAGAGTATGAAGAAAAAATATAGCGTAATGGTAAGAAAAGCAAGGTCTGCAAATAAGAAGCAAGGAAACACCAAGCAATCAACTTCTAATTTAACAAGGAGAGACGAAGCTAGAAATCAAGGATCGAGATATAACAATTTGCAGTTCATACGCGGGGAATATAAGGACCTAAAATCCTAGAAGGGCAATCTAATTTCACATAAGTCCGAGTACGCACTCGTCACCTCGCATACACGGACTGCAATCAACAAATAAGACCCAATCCTAGGGGTAGTTCCCCCACACAAGGTTAGGAAAGACACTTACCTCTAAGACGACCACCGAAATACTCAAAAGTAGACTTCTCGGGCGGAAAGACCTCTGGACGGCTCAAAACCAACTAGAACAACTTCAAAATGCACATAACACGTATAAGGAATGGTTCCGAATAATAAAGTTTCAATCTTTACTAATTTATAAAAATCGACCCAAAAGTCGACCCCCGGGCCCGCACCTCGGAACCCGACAAATTTTACAAAATCCGATTACCCATTCCGATACGAGTTCACCCATACTAAATTTATCCAAATCCGATTTCATTTGGTCATTCAAATCATGAATTTTCAATTTAGAAAGTTTCTTTCAAAAACCCAAGTTCTTCAACCCAAAACACGAAATAAATGACGAAAGTAAGAACTAATTCATGAAACATATTAAATTATAGTGGGATAACACTTACCCATTTGATTAGTGTGAAAATCCCCCAAGAAATCACCCAAAACCGAGCTCTAGAACTCAAAATACCTTAAACATGGCTTAACCCTCGTTTTTGGAATTATATAATCTGCCCAGGTGTTTAAAGCATCGCGATCGCAGACAATCGGATGCGATCGCGAAGAGGAAAGGAAGGGCTGGCCAAAAGCTTCTATGCGATCGCGGAGGGACAGTGCGATCGCGGATAAGGAAAATGTTGCTGGCCAAATTGTGCTATGCGTTCGCGGCAACACGAATGCGAACGCGGAGAATGAGAACTGGGAACTATGCGAACGCAAGTTCACTTGTGCGATCGCGATGAAGAGGGAGATGTACTTCTGCGATCGCGGAAGCTTCAATGCGATCGCATTGAACAAAACTGGGCGACCCAAAATAACTCGATGCGATCGCGGCTTCATCTATGCGATCGCATAGAAGGAAACCAGAAACCAGTATTAGTAGTGGAAAAAGGAGGAAAGATGACCCGTAGCCTATCCGAAACACGCCCGAGGCCCCAGGGACCCCGTCAAACACACACACAAGTCATATAACCTAACGCGGACTCGCTCGAGGTTTCAAAACACACAAACTAACACCAAAATGACGAATCAAACCAAAAATCAAACTTAGAAATTTTCAAAACTCCAAATATCAAGACTTGCGTCGAAACCCATCAAAACAACCCGGAACGACATGAAATTTTGCGGACAAGTCCCAAATGACACAACGGACCTACAATTACTCTCGAAAATCCATTCTGAGCCCGATATCAAAATTCCACCTATCGGCCGAATTCGTCGAAATTCTAACTTCCGCCAAATTACCTCAATCTGCTCTACGGACCTCCAAATCCAATTACGGGCGCACTTCTAAGTACAAAATCATCATACAAAGCTGTTGGCATTAACCAAAACTCATTCCGGGGCCGTTTACTCAAAAGTCAAATCTCCGGTCAACTTTCTTCACTTAAGCTTCAAAATTTGAAAATTCTCCCCTAATTCGACTCCGGATTATCCGGTAACTGAATCTAACCACGCACACATGTTGATATACATAATATGAAGTTGATTATGACCTTATACCACCGAGCGGAGTTTAAACTCTTAAAACGACCAGCCGGGTCGTTACAAATGTTTTTGAAATCATTTGATAATTTTGTAATTATTTATTGGAAATAAAATATTGGACACATTAATAAAAATATAGAAAAATTATGGAAAAATACCAATTGCTATTAATGCATGATTTTGAAGGTATATATGTAATTTTAAAATATTTTGGAAAAAACTGGGTATCAACAATGCTTGCCATAGTATTATAAATGATGAATATGCGTTAACTATGGAATTAGGAGAAGCTGAACAAACCAGAGATGACCTAGTAGTCGTTGCAGTTGATTTGAAAGAAACAATAGAGAACCTGAAAAATGAAAATGATGCCTTAGATGAGATTGTTTCCAGTATAGAACATGAAATAGATGATCTAATGGTTGTTGTGGTTGACTTAAAAGAAACCATTGAGTGTGTAAGTAAAGAAAAAGAAGCCTTAAGTGAGAGAGTTGATAATATTGAGCAAGAGAGAGACGACCTATTAGTGGTGGTAGTAGACTTGAAGGACACAATTGAGGAACTTAAAATGGAGAATAGGCCTGGAAACTCTGAAAAGGGAAAGGAAATTGTGAGTGAGGCACACATTAAGCTTGAAAATGAGTTAAATTTAGTGAAGACCAGTCTGTGTGCTTAGCTTGAGAAAAACAAACAGCTTCAGGAAGAACTAGAAAGAGTGAAGAGTTATCTTGAAAAATCTCTTAAGTGGACCTGGTTCTCTAATGCTATTACTTCCATGTATGTTAACAATGGGGGGAACAAACAGGGAATTGGGTTTCAAAGGGAGAAGACTCCCTACAACCCCCATAGAAAGTATGTTACTATACCCGACAATTGGTTGTGTACCCACTGTGGTAACAATAGGCACCTCGAGGAAAAATTCAAGGCTAGGGTTCAGTCTCATCAGAAAAGTAAAGTATTTACCCGAAAGGTCGGGATCGATTTCCACGGGGAGTTAGAATTGGTTAGGGATTGAATTCGTATCTAATCTAGTTATGTGTGTTGTGTCTAAGTACACTTATAACCATGAGTGGGTTGATTCTATTCTAATTGTATTGCTATTAGTGCTGAAAGTAAACTAAGTACGGTATTTTTGTAAGGGTTTTCTCAATTGATAAAGGGCAATAGGGAAGCGACTTACACCTAGGCGAGTATCTAATGGGATCTAGAATTTAGGACAAACTTGTTGTATCTAGGATCGTGATATAACCTCAAACTCAATTACTCACCCTATACCTCTCGGTAGTTTGGGTGACTTTGCCCGAATTGGCTTTCTCAAGCCTACTTGGGTGTTCAAAAAGTGCAAGTGAAATTGGCTCAAGCCGGGTATTACTATCTCTAGGTTTAACCCTTTAATTGGGGCTATCAATCTCTTGAATTCACCTCAATTCCTTGTTAGCTTATTTTACCTAGACTTGGGCCCTCTTTCTCAAGAAAGCCCTAGTCAAAAAGGCATGAATCAGTGTTTGCAACCACAAATTCAACAGATAAAGCATGGAACAAGCTAAATATCACTAACCCATAAAATAATAAGCCCTAAAATTGAAGACCCATTAAATACCCACACTAGGGTTGGGTCACAACCCTAGCAAATGGGTCTAGCTACTCATAATCAAGGTAGAAATCAAAGATGAAGATGAATTATAAGCCATAAAAAAGTAATTACAAGAATAATATCTAAACTTATAAGCTAAATCTACTCTAAAATTACTCAAAGAGGAAAAGTACTGCTGTTCACGAGCTCCTAATACATAAGATGACCTAAAAATGTGAAAAAGAACTATTTATACACAACTGAAATTACTGGACAAAAATGCCCTTGCGGAGGTTCCGCTGTTAGTGAAATAATGGACACCTAAGCGAATGGACTTTTGCGGCCGTGCAATAACGAGCGCGGACCGCGTTTCTTCAGATTTGGACTTGGTCTGGGCTGGATTTCACGGACAACGTAAAAGCTACCACGTCCGCGTGATCTTTATTCGCGACCGCGTAAAATGTTTGCGGACCACGTTCCTTTATTTTGGCTCTGTTGCAGACTCTCTGAACATTGATTTCGCTCCCAGTGGACTTCTTACCACCTCAGCGTTTAGGTGACTTTGCGTCCGCGTAAAATGGACGCTGACCGCGTTCTATGCTTGGCCCAAGGTTGCCAGTTCTTTGATTCTCAACTTCCGCTCTCAGCGTAATTATGCTCGCGGCCACGCTAATGGTTTGACTGCGCTTTTTTTGACGCGGTCAGCGGTTCATACTGAGTTCAATTTTATCTCTCTGAACCTTACTTTCATGGTAGCCCTCAGTAATCCACCTCAGCGGAAGGACTTACGTTGTGGCGTAAAAGTGGCATTGATAGTGCTCCAACAAAGTTTAGGACTTGTACAAGTTTGGCTCCTTTATGAGTTCGTTTTGGCTTCTTCGTCTCATTTTGACCAAAACCTGCAAGTAAGCACCTTGAGCTAGTTTTCGGGAATATCTTAACGCATTTTTGCCTCAAAACCTAAGCAAAAGAAAGTAAATAGTAGGTTAAAATCCCTAGTTATCAACTCCCCCAAACTTAAGCTTTTTCTTGTCCTCAAGCAAACAAGGTTATTCCCACCTCAACAAGAAAAAGAAAGTAGAATTCAATTGTCCTAAAGTAACTTCATCAAGCTTCATTTGGGACTATTAATTACCCTCAACACAAATGCATTATTGACAACATTATGCAAATGACTTTCTGAGTTCCATAGGTCTAATGTGACACAAAAACTTCAAGAGTTGACTCAATTCATCAAAGAAATTTGCTCTCTCACGTTGTTTACTGTGGATCCCAGACTCTTTCTCCTATACTCTCCATGAGCTCATCTTACCTTATCGAATGTACACTCAAAATCGGGATTGTCAAGAAGTGCGTTCATCACTCTCAAGAGAATGCCACAAGTCCGGCTCTAAGTACCATAGGATTTCCCCTCATGTAAATCACCACTAATGTAAGCTCACTCAACTTGAAATCCTATAGGGCTTTAACGGGATGTAATGAAGGCTTTTTGGATCAAACTTGGACATAATGAACTATGCTTGTATCATCTTTCCTTAAGCACTCCATTTTCACAATTCGACTCATGTTCTCTTGACTCTTTGAGTCATTTTCTTCTTCCTTGGGGAAAATTAGAGAGACACATTGTCGCTCTTTCTTCTATTTGACGCTCTTTTTTCTAATTTTCTCATCATTCAAAGCCTTTCAACATTGTTTTCTTGAACCTTTTCAACCTTTACTTTTCTTTTGACATGTTTCTTTTTGGCTTTTCATCCTTTTCTTTGCCTTTCCTTTTCATCAATTCCTTTTGTTATTTGAAACTTTCATCACTTTGTACTTCCTTTTCTCATCCCCAAACTTATGTTTTTGACTATTGTTCATCATGAATGCTAAGGAAAAAATGGGTTCCAAGAGAGGGTCATTATAGAACGGATGAAGGCTTGTAATGCGGTTATTGAACGAAAAGTCTTAGGCTCAAAGGGGTTGACTAGGGCTATTATCATGGTAGGATATGGAAGTCTTCAAATTCAAATGGGACCAATGAGATCCTATAATCACTTCTCAAGTCAAGCTACACTTAGAATTTCGCCTAGAAAAAAATTCGGGGCAAGTTCTTGACTTGTTGGCACGACACTTAGACGTGCAATTCAAAACCTCACCTCTCAAGCCACTGGATTGTTAAAGAGAATAGAGTTGAGGGCCCACAACAACCCTAGATTTTATTGAAAACTCACATATGGCCACATGCACCACTTGATGACAGTTTTAGACAACTCAATATTCTGAGGGTCACAACTAGAGCTAGTCTCGTCTACAACTTGTCTCTAACCATGAGGTCAAAGGTAAATATGTTGAGTCCAAGTGAAGCTTACTTGAGTCACTTTTATTCATTACTACCATATAAAAGAAAAATGAAAAAAAAACAGACTCAATTCCTCCTTAAGAAGGTCGTCACGCCATCCATCGTACGGTAGAGCCACCCGGTTCACACAAATTCCACCCTGGAAAGAACCGTGGCATTAAGAAAACCAAAGGCTTATTGATCACGAAAAAAGTAAAAATAAGCTATAAATTCAAAAAAAAGCTACTAAAGGAAATAAGAAAGAAAAATAGTATCAAAAGTTATTACAGACCAATCATCATCAAAATATCATCAAAATAAGTCCATCCCCCCAATTAAAATAGCACTGCCCTCATTGCTAAAAGCAAAAATAGAATAGGGGAAGGGTAGAGAGTAAAGAAAACTCCCTAAGATGCCTCTGTCTGCATAGGGTCACTAGCTGTGGCTGAGTCCTATGGCTGGGCTGATTTATCTCCCTCGGGGTCCTCCAGTTGGATCTCCAAATCCTCAGTCTGAGGGATCACCACCCTCCTCACTGGATCACTGATGGCCTCCTTCTCTGGTACCTGTGAAGGCTACGCTGTCTGAGCTGCAGGGGCAGACTCTCCCATGAGGAGATCAAGAGAGATATCACCCGCTGTAGTGAGCTTATCCACCTCCTTCTTCAAGTCATCATGACTCTTCCTTATCTTCCTTACCTGTTTACCAAGGGACTTGATTTCCTTCTCATGGGTGCCCATGGACTCCAGAATCTTCTTCTGGTTGTCAACTAGATTCTTCAAAGTATCCTCTAATGATGGAGGCATGTGGATCTAGGTTGGGGTTGCCTGGGCTGCTATGGCATTGGATAAGGCAGATAACTTTGATGAAGCTACCTGCAACCAATTGTTGATGCCGACCAATGTCTGGTTTACCCTCAGAGCAGTCTGAGGGTATGTTGAAGAAGAATACACTGAGGTAGGGATTGAGTCAGAAGGTCCGAAGGGAGGATGTGGCATGGCAGCAGATGAACCCTCAGCAATGGATGGATTAGAACTTAGGGCCACCACCCCTGGCTCTTGAGACTCGCCAGTGGAAGCGGTGGATTTGCTCTTGGATTTGGGGTTGTCCAGACCCTGCAGGCTGTACCAGGTAAACGGCCTCTTCGGCTTCACTTTGGTGTCATAATACCTTCCCTCTACTCCCTGATCCTCGAAGTACATAGTGAGGAAGTTTGGGAAGGGATACGACCTCTCATCCTTTCCGATCGCCTTGGTGATCACCCTAGCCATAATATTCCCGACATTGATCGGGAACCCTGCCATGATATCCCCCACAATAATAGCCCGGGATACCGGCATATCACTGTCATGAGCAGTGGGGTCAATCCTGCTGCATACAAATGTGGCCCATCCCTTCGCCTCGAAGTTTAGAGTGTTCCTGTAGATAGGGACCCCGGGTGTCAGCCGAGCTGGGTTGGTCCCAGGAATAACAATCACTGAAGAAATCCAAGGGCGGGCTAACTCATCCAGCTCCACCTTCTCCAGATACAGGGACCCATCTTCATCATTGAACCCAACATAGTCATTGAGAGCTTTGCCATCAAACAAAATCTTCTTGTTGCGGACGTTGGTCAAGTATGTTCCCTTTTTGATATGGGCGACATTAGCATAGAACTCCTTGACCAAAAACTCATTGGCATCTGGAAAGTTGCTGGTGAAGAACTTCCACCCCTCTCTCTCGTTGAAGTGCCTCTTGACATTTGGGTTGTGGGGTAGAAGGTCTCGCTCAATGAACACCCTCTCCAATGTAAGTGACCTCTGAGGCCACCACTCCCTGAACTTGTGATATGCTTTCTCACTCACGAAATGGTCTTGCCATACCACCGGGTTCCGTGATCTCACCAATCCCCCTATCTGTGTGTCACCACCCCTACCGTCGTCCGGGGCATCATCATCACTATCAATCTATACTGGGGAGACTGTGGAGGCTGGAGCTGGTGTACTGGGGGCTGGGGGTGGAGGAGAGTCACTAAGTCCCAAGCTATCAGAAGAGCCGGACACAAAAGTTGATTCATTTATAAGGCGACGGGGCTGGAATTGTGCCTCCTCTTGAGTCTGGCTAACTTCCCCCTCTGAAATCTCCCGAGAGGGGACATGCTCACTCGTCTCCGAAGTGTCAGGAGTGGGCCTCCGGAGGGTTTGTTTCTTCCCAATAAGGACTTTAGTAGCTAAAGGTGCAACTTGTTGTTTGCCTCTCCCCCGTCCCCAGGAGGACGTTGTTTATCTTGTCCACCTCTTGATCAAACCATTGTCTGCATACATAATCATTTAAAGCTCATTAACATTGGCATTCAATCAAGTACTAGATGAAACAGATAAATGATCACAACATCTTATAACACAGTGGACCGCTGTCATCAGAAAAGGAGCGCGGTCACGGATAGGCCACCACTGACAGCGAAAAAATGGCCGCGTTCGGGAGAGACTGGGATCAGACTACCTAGTCTCTGAACATTACTCATCGTTGAGAGCGGAATATTGGGCGCGGCCACGAAGGCTTCACCGATGTCCACATAAAAACTGACGCGACCGTGAATCCAACTTAACACTTTTCTGAGTATGAATTCCGCTATCCAAGAAAAACTAAGCGCGGCCACGTAAAGAGAGCCGCTGATAGCGGAAGAATCACCGCGGCCGCGTAAAGCTAGCCAATTCAAACTTTCACAAAATCATATCACCGCTGACCGCAGAATTTAGGCCGGCGGCCACGGAATTTGAACTAAACGAGCCCTAAAGAATATTCATGAGCTAGAGTTTACACTTAGTGGAGAATTTAAGCAATTAAGAAGTAAAGTGAGTCACCCCAACCCCCATTAGGCATCAAAAATCCATTACCCATTCATTTTCATCAATTATTAAGCATGCTTTTGATTCTAGGTCTATAGTAACCCTAACTAGAAAGAAAAGGTAAAACTAACTAAAACGAAAGAGGAAGAACCAAAATTAAGACTAAGAAATTGATCATACCAGGAGTTAGATTTGTTGTAGGAATTAACCTTGCTAAATGAGATGAAGTTTAGATGCAACATGGGTTAATGAACAGTGCAAAGGGAGCTTTGAAGTGTTAGGGTGTGAAAAGTGTAAAAGGAGGAGGGCCATCCTATTTATACTAAAACCCTAGGCCCCACACCGAACTACGTGGTGCGGCCGCGGAATTCCACCGCGGTCCGCGCTTTTCACATGTTGAAGAGCTGAAGGTGCGATATCACCGTTGGGAGCGGAAAAACGGCCGCTGTTGCGGAACAGTAACTACTGACCGTGAATAACCAACCGCGGACACGAACCAAACTTTAGAGACATTGCATTTTTTATTTTTTCAAGTCCGCGTCCGCTGCAGCATATCGCCCCCGCACAAAAGTCACCACTGACCGCAAAATTTGAGCGCGGTCCAATTCACACTTAGCCAATTTTCTCCTGTATTTGTCGTGCACTGCATCAACAATTCCTACACAAATCTCACAACCAGTTATTTCAAAAGAGCCTAATCTAAGAAGAAAAATGAAAAAGAAAGAAAAATCATTTGGGTTGCCTCCCAAGAAGCGCCTGATTTAACGTCGCGGCACGACGTGGGTTACCATCATCATTGAAACTTTATCAAGGACACCACATGCCTATCGTCAAACTTTTCCAAGTAATGCTTCACACGATGCCCATTAACCTGGAAGATTTCACCATTTTTGTTCTTCAAGTCAAGAGCACCAAATGTGTTGTAAATGCCTAATTTTTATTTTTTCTTTTACATTATACTTTTGAATAATTATTTTGTGTGTTTGTAGATTTTTAGAATTATATTTTTAGTTTAATTAATTTGTTAAGGGGGTTAAGGGACTGGGATTTTCATTTTAAAGAAGAAATTGGCCCAAAAATGGACCAAAATCAGCGGCCCAAAGCACCTGACCCGCCCAGCTCAAGACCCCAACCAGACGTTCCAAAACGGCGTCATTTTGGTTAAGTGGCTGAGATTTAATCTTATCCACACATCTTAACTTGATCCAAAGGTCCTGATTTAATCGTCATTAAGGCTATTTAAAGCCTAAAGAGCCCAAAATTTGCCCCCATTTTTCCCTATTTCCTTTTTCTCTTCCTCTCTCTTCACTCTCTCTTCTCCCTCTCCTTATCTCTGCCGCCCGCACTCTCCACGGAGGCGCCGCCGAACGGAAATCTCCACCGACGGCGGATGGCATCTAAACCACCCCAAAATTTCACCATCTCTTCCTCTCAACCCCCTCTCCATGAATCCACACCTCATATCCTCTAAAACTCCACCAATCTCCATAAATATAAGGAAATCCGAAACCCTAGGCCCTCTTTCTATTTTAAATTCTCCACAAACCAAAACATCTCACCTCACAATACCTACATCAACGGAAAGTTCTCTTGAATACCTACCTATTGATGCCAACTTCACACGAAACTACGACGACCACCCCACTGCCAGCCGCCTCTGCCACTGCCGCTTCTCCATCTTTTCTTGTTTATTCTTTTTTTTTCTTTTTCGACCAAAGGAACTTGTTTATTTTTGGAAAGACGCCGGAATTTATTGGTTTAGCGTATGCCAAAAAGAAACATGCGCCTCGGGGTCGGACAACTACTCCTTCACATCCCCAACATCTTCTCGTGGCTCGAACAATGTCAAATGCCCTCGATTGGTATAAACCTAACTTCTTTTATCTTTTCTAATTTTTTGCTTTTGCAATTAGTATTAGTTCTAAAGGTTTAATTTCTGTTAATTTTGTTGTTATGTATGTACAATTGCGTATTAGCCTTCAATTACATGTTACTTTATAAAAGTGAATTTCAGTTCTTCGACCTAGCCGGTCGAGTAGTTCGTTATTGTCTATTAGTTCTGATTTTTGGTTCTTCGACCTAGCCAGTCGACTATTTTATGTGAATTTGTTAAATGTGAATTTCAGTTCTTCGACCTAGCCGGTCGAGTAGTTCGTTATTGTCTATTAGTTCTGATTTTTGGTTCTTCGACCTAGCCAGTCGACTATTTTATGTGAATTTGTTAAATGTGAATTTCAGTTCTTCAACCTAACCGGTCGAGTAGTTCGTTGTTGTCTATTAGTTCTGATTTTTTATTCTTCGACCTAGTCGGTCGATAGTTAAGTCTTTATGTTGATTTCATGAAAAACCAAAAAGATTAGTTGAATTGTTTATATAGTTAGGCGTATTCGTTTAATTTTTGTTTCGAGCATTAGCTTGTGAAATTCAGTTGTTGTTCCATGTTAGTTTGCACAAATCGAACTCATTCTAATCTAGTTTGTCTGAATACTTAGTTCGATTATATTTTGAGTCTTGTTTCTACTTTGCTAGTTCATATTTGGTTGGAGTTCAAGTGTATAAGTTGAATTTCAGTCATGTGTAGATAAAAGTTGAATACTTGAGTTTAAAGTACATGGTTGTTGGGTACTTTACTGTTCAAACATGCTGAAAATGCAACTGCTCTGTTTTGTGTCAGAATTTGGTAAAAAATGGACTGTTTTGGCACACAAAAGGACGTATTTTTCCTGCTTAAAGAGGTCATTCTTTCACACTTGAGGGACTCCATTTTAGACTGAAAAAAACATGTTGAGAGTTGTTTTGAATACACAAAAAATTCAGCAGTTGAACACATAAAGAGTAAGCTGAAATGGTGAGCTTTGTGAGTGAATTAGAGTGCAAACCTTTGGAAAAATATAGGTCTTCTTTAGAGTTGATTATGGGTTCCTTTCTAAGATTTTCGGGCTTTTTAAACACGATTTTGCTGTTGTTTCCTTATGCTTTTATTGTTGAAATTCAGTTCTTCCCCGTTGACATTCTCTTTTCTGCTGTCCAAGTAACTTTTGGTCCATGTAAACTCCTAAAATTGAGTTGGAATGAAAGATAATGACACTAGGAAATATTAGTAGTTTCATTCGTCTTATTGTAATTCACTTTTACATTCTCCTGAATGTTGGATAATGTTATTACTATATGCTAGTTAATTAAATTGTGTCAAGCATCTTTAGTCTTATGCTAAAGTTCTAGATATAATGATGTTTGGCCCTCAATTGCTCGTATAAAGTATGTATTAAACTTTGGATCCATGTAGTTATGCTTGTTCCGTTGTTGCCAAGCTAGTTTTTTTCCTCATTGTTTAGAGTCCCCATAATCTTGCTCATTTCTTGAAAAGGTTTATTTTAGTAAAGTAGGCAAGTTGTAAATACAAATTTATTCTCCACAAACTTACTTTTTGTAAATAGTTGGCTATGTATTGCAAAAATGTCAAAATATGGCTAGATTTGTAATGTGGCTCTAAAAGGCCACATCTGTAGATTTGAAGTCCCAAGAGCATGGGCCTTCTTGGATTTTGCTTGGACATGAGACCATTGACTCCATAAGCCCAGTGGTGGCTGCTGCCTCATTTTAATATCCCCACAAGTCCAAATTTCTTTTTAGTTTTAAACAATGTAAGTTAATAATTTTTTCGCAATAGCCTCATCTTTTAAATTAGTAATCATGATTATCGCAAAGTTGTTTCAATTAACCATACATCACTCATTTTGAATTTGTAAATAATTTTCTTAAGTTATAAAATGAACCATCAATCTACAAATAAAAAAAAATGCTTTTCTTTGATTAATTCCATAACGTAGTTTCTTTAAAGTTAGTAAATTCTTTTTTCTAGTCGAGTTTCAAAAATGAAGCGAAAAAATATTATTTTTAAAATATTGGTCAACTTTTTTTGTTAGTCACTAAATAAATTCAATAAGATTATTTATTTATAAAATATTTTTAAAATAATTAATTTCGTCTTAACCGATGTCGGGAAGACTCGCTTCGGAATAAAGAAATAAAAAAATGGCAAAGTCGTGAGGGCACGTCTTGTTTCATTTCCTTCAAATAAATAAAAGTTTTATTTAATTAACTTTGAGTAGGTTCCAGTTATAGGTGCGACACACGAGCTAAGGCCGGGGATACTCGTCTTGGTTAGTATAAGCTACGGTTGGTGATACTCGTCCTAGTTTGAGATTAGTGAAGTCATCAACAATAAAAGCGGACATAGGCAAAACATGAAAACCAAATGATACACAGTTTATTTAAAATTAATTTAAAGCCAAATGTAGTCAATAAAGCGACCGTGCTAGAACCATGAGACTCGGGGAATGCCTTACACCTTCTCCTCGGTCAATAGAATTCCTTATCCGGACTTTGTTTTCGCAGACCAATAATAAAAGAGTCAAATTTTCCTTTGACTAGGGATTTAAATAAAAGGTGACTTGGAACACCCAAAAATCAATTCCAAGTGGCGACTATATACATAAAATAGTCCCTACTCAAATTTGTCACTTTAATCGGCAGAACTCTTTTAACCCTCATCCACACACATATCATCTTCCTTTCGGGGGTAAAAAAGGGGTGTGACAACTATGGCGACTCTGCTGGGGAAATTCAAGAATTCGAGCTTGTACATTGAATTTATTTGTTTTTTTTTTAAATTTTGTATATAATTGTGATTTATTTGGGCCTATTGTGCTACGTGCCTACTCTTTACTTTTGATATTGTTGAACTGTATTATAAATTGTCTTCTTGCGTACCCCTCTGAGTCTTCTGAATACAAACTCGGGAATCGCGGATACGCGCCCCATTCTTTTTTGAGGTAAAGTCGGTGGGCCTGGGCTCCCGGTGAAGGATTACTAGTCACCCATATTTAAGAAGGGAGAGGTTCCAATAGTTAAGCCGGAGAAGTATTGCTCCCGGTACGCTACCCTTCCCAACTCGAGTTGTCCGCTCGTTTTATGGCCAGTCTAGATACACCTCACCCCCTAGGATTTTTAAAAACCTAGAAAAACAAGCCACATGCCTGGTTATCCCTAGTAGGATCGTTTTGTTGCATCATGTGCATTTGACTTAGCAAAACTCGGCATAGAGTCCGGGTCCGTATAAGGCAGGTATCCATGTTGAGACCACCATATTCACATACGTGCTACTTGCTACATCATTTGGAAGGCTTGCTTGCATTTGTTGACCGGCTTTAGAAATTAGTTGAGCGGAATTTGAAACAAAAAAATCATTACCCAGTTTTGTACAAATAATTCGTTTTTACTAAATAAAAAATATTATTCTCAAGTCTTGGTTCGAACTACGCAGGTTCGATTCTCATAATTTTAGTGGGGTACGTAGGCAACCTTCATCGGGTTTAACCCTTATTTTTGCAAGAGTTTTTGAAATCAGTGTGTCCATAATATTTTTCAGTTTAAAAAAAAAATGAATCGATAGTTTTGCTGCTTTTTGTCTTATTCATTATTTTTGCTTTTGCGTTAGATCATGATTTCAATACAACCTCAAAACCTTTTTTGGAATTGTCAAAGGCTCTTTTAGTAATTATAGCTAATATTTTTTCCATTTCGCCCCTATGTAAAACATTTTTGTCGAAATAGCCTTAGAATCTTCCTCGGAAGTGCCGAAGGGCTATGTCCGTACAAAATGGTTATTGTGCTCGTTTTAACACCTTTTACCATTTCGTCTTTATTTTTGACCGTTTTGCCGAAACAACCTTTAAATCTTTCTCGGAAGCGTCTAAGGGCTATTTTCGTAAAAATAGTCATTTCGTTTTTGCCGTGTCGTCCTTTGTTTTGGCAATTTTTGCCAAGTCAACCTTGTAGTTTTTTTATGAAGTATCAAATGAGTGTTTTTCGTAATTTTTTTAAATTTGTTTTTACCCGCTTTTCCATGTGTCAGGACTTTTACCAAGACAACCTTAATACTTTTCTTAGAGCTACTGAAGATCCGTCTTCATAAAAATAATCATCTTGTTCCCCTCGTCACCTTTTATCATTTTGTCCTTGTCCGACCGTTTTTCTAGCTTCCCCCCCTTTTTTTTTTTTTTCCTTTTCCCCCCCTTTTTTTTACCCCCCCCCCCCCCCCCCCCATAATAAGTTTGTCTATTCTAAAGGTCTACTTAGTGTCATTTCTTTGAGTTTAAATTAGGACTTGAGCCCATGTTTTTATTATCTAGGTACGATATGGATTCAGTTAATGGAAGACCTGACAAGAGGTCGAGAGATGAAGAGCTGTAACGACCCGACTGGTCGTTACGTAGAACATGCATTATTATTACTGTTTTTACCTTGTCATAGGTTGGTTATACTGTTTATGATGTGTTAGATTCGGTTGGCTCGGGTTCAGAACGGTTGTAGTGAGAATTGAGACACTTAGTCTCTAAAAGTAGCTTTATAGTAAAAAAAGTCAACTGGAAGTTGACCTATTGGTAAACGACCTCCGATTGCGGATTTTATGGCTCGGATAGCTTCGTTAGGTGATTTGGTACTTAGGAGTGTGTTGGGAATATTTTTGTAATTTTCGGTGTAGAATTAGGCTTGAATTGGCGAAAGTTAGTTTTTTTTGCGATTTCCGGTCAACAGTGGAAAATAGGCTATCAGAGTCGGAATGGAATTCCGAAAGTTGGAACAGGTTCGTAATGTCATTTTGGATATGTCTGCAAAATTTCATGTCAATCGAATGTGTTTTGGATAGTTTCGGCATCGTTGGTGGAATTTAAAAATTTCAAAGTTCATAGGCTTGAAATTGATGTGATTTTGGTGTATTGACATTAGCAGTATTGTCCTTATTCTTAGATGCTCGTGATCAGTTGACTCCAGTTCTGGGGGATTTGTTTAGACTGTTAGATTATATTATGCTTTGTTAAAGACTTAGAGAAATTTTATACTTATTATGAGAAACTATTAATGGTTTTGAGAAGTGTTATTAAAAGGATTGTGTAGTTATGTGATAGTGGCTTGCCTACTTCCACGATAGGCGCCATCAGGACCAATTAGGAATTGGGGTCGCGACAAGTTGGTATCAAAGCACTAGGTTACATAGGACTCAACAACCATGAACAAGTTTAGTAGAGTCTTTAGGATCGGTACGGAGACGTCTGTACTTATCTTCGAGAGGCTACAAAACTCTTAGGAAAAATCTCATTATCCTGAACTCTGCGTTCCATTCTATTGATTCTAGAAATCTAAACTTCTGTTGTTTCACTCTCTCACAGATGGTGAGGAAACGCGCTACGAATCAGGGTGACCAGACACCAGCTGGACCTATGAAGGGTCAAGGTCGTGGTAGAGGTAGGGGACCAGCCCGTGCAGCATCCGGGACAGTACCAGAGGATCCCCCTACTATTTAGGATCAGGTTCCCGTTGCGGGTGCTCCAACGGTACAGGCTCAGGCACCGGTAGTGCCCATAGTTATTCCGAGTCTTCAGGAGACCCTGGCTCAGATTCTGACAGTATGTACTTGTTAGGCTTAGGCAGTCGCTATGTCTACTACTGCCGCTACATCTCAGGCCGGGGGAGGCACACAGACTCCAGCTGCCCAGACGCCTGAGCAGGTTGTACAGTGCCTTCAGACATCGGTGGCAGTCCCACCCAGCTGGTTGCCGCAGTTCAGGACTATGTAGTCCCAGCTATGCCCGAGGATGAGCAGCGTAGGCTGGAGAGGTTCAGTAGACTTCAGCCTCCGACTTTCAGCGGCACAGAGGGCGAGGATGCCCAGGGTTTTCTGGATAAGTGCCAAAGTATACTCCGTACTGCTGGTATTCTGGAGACCAGTGGGGTCTCGTTTGCTACATTTCAGTTTGCTGGTGCTGCTTTCACTCAGTGGGAGGCATTTGAGAGGCGTAGGCCGGTTGGTTCAGCACCCCTCACATGGAAGCAGTTCTCCACGATCTTTTTGGAGAAGTATGTTCCTCAGTCCCACAGAGAGGAGCAGCACAGGCAGTTTGAGCAGCTGTGCCAGGGAGAGCTGTCAGTTACGCAGTATGAGATACGATTTTTTGAGTTGGTTCGACATGCTTATGAGTTATTCCCTACTGATAGGGAGAGGATTAAGAGGTTTGTAGATGGTCTCACTTACCAGATTCTGATTTTGATGACAAGGGAGAGAGTGTCTGGAGCTACATTCGAGCAGGTTGTTGACATTGCTCGGGATATTGAGTCGGTTCGTAGGCAAGAGAGAGAGTAGAGGGAGGCGAAGAGGCCACGGGGATCAGGTAGTTTCAGCGGTGGCCCTTCCAGAGGGTAGTCTCAGCATAGCAGAGGTCATACATTTAGACCTCCTCAGCCATCTCGCCCAGCTTATAGTGGCGCATTTTTGGGGCAGGTTCCCCGCAGCTCTTATCCGGGACGTTCCTCTTTTAGTGCCCTTCCAGCTCAAAGCTTCTCTAGAGCATCATCATTTCAGGGCTCTTCTATGCATGGTTCATCCGGTGGTTATCATGGTGGCAGGGTTTCTCTTCAGTCCCCATCTCCAACTCCAGGTAGTTGTTTCGAGTGTGGAGAGTTTGGACATGGGTGGAGGCAGTGTCCTCGTCGTCCTGGTAGTTCATCTCAACAGAGGTTTTAGTCCTCGACATCAGCCCCAGTCACTTCACAGCCTACCCAGGCAGCCAGGCTTGGTGGTCAGGCAGCTAGAGGCTGCCCTAAAGGGGCAGGTCAAGCAGGTTGAGGCCAGCCACGTATTTATGCACTCCCAGCTAGGCCTGATTCTATGGCCTCCGATGCGGTGATTACAAGTACCATCTCAGTTTGTCACAATGATGCTTTGGCTTTATTTGACCTTGGTTCCACATACTCTTATGTTTTGTCGTATTTTGCTCACTTTCTCAATATTCCCCGTGGGTCCTTAGTTACGTCTGTTCTTGTTTCGACTCCGGTGGGCGATACTATTATTGTAGACCGTGTGTACTAGTCGTGTGTTATATCTATTGGGGGTTTGGAGACCCGAGTAGACTTGTTGTTACTCAGTATGGTTGATTTTTATGTGATACTGGGCATGGATTGGTTATCCCCGTGTCAGGCTATTCTTGATTGTCACGCTAAGACCGTGACCCTGGCTATGCCCCGAGTTTCAATAGTTGAGTGGAGAGGGTTAGAGTGATTTCTTATTTGAAGGCTCAACGTATGGTTGATAAAGGATGTGAATCTTATCTTGATTTTGTGAGGGATGTTAGTAGTGAGACTCCTTCTGTTGATTCTGTTCCTGTGGTCCGTGATTTTTCGGACGTATTCCCTGCAGACTTGCCAGGCATGCCACCTAACAGGGACATTGATTTTGGTATTGACTTGGTGCCAGGCACCCAACCTATCTCTACTCCACCCTATCGTATGGCACCATCGGAGTTGAAAGAATTGAAAGAGAAGCTTCAGGAACTCTTAGATAAGGGGTTCATTCGGCCTAGTGTGTCACCTTGGGGTGCACCGGTGTTGTTTGTGAAGAAGAAGGATGGATCTATGCGCATGTGTATTGATTATAGACAGCTGGATAAGGTTACGGTGAAGAACCGGTATCCTTTGCCCCCTATTGATGACTATTTTGACCAGCTTCAGGGAGCTAGTGTGTTCTCTAAGATTGATTTGAGATCCGGGTATCATTAGTTGAAGATTCGGGATTCTGACATTCTGAAGACTGCTTTCAAGACTAGATATGGTCATTATGAGTTTCTGGTTATGTCATTTGGGCCGACCAATGCCCCAGCTACGTTCATGCATTTGATGAACAACGTGTTTTAGCCTTACCTTGATTCTTTCGTCATTGTGTTCATTGATGACATCCTGGTATATTCTCGTAGCCAAGAGGAGCATGCTCAACATTGAGGGTTGTGTTACAGAGGTTGAGAGAGGAGAAGCTTTATACAAAGTTCTCCAAGTGTGAGTTTTGGCTTGGTTCAGTAGCTTTCTTGGGGCACGTGGTGTCCAGTGAGGGTATTCAGGTTGATTCGAAGAAGATTGAGGCGGTGTAGAGTTGGCCCAGACCGTCCTCATCTACTGAGATTAGGAGTTTCCTTGGTTTGGCAGGATATTACCGTCGCTTTGTGGAGGGATTCTCTTCTATTGATTCACCATTGACTAGATTGACCCAGAAGGGTGCTCCATTCAGGTGGTCCGATGAGCGTGAGGAGAGCTTTCAGAAGCTCAAGTCAGCATTGACCACAACTCTGGTATTGGTTTTGCCTACTGGTCGGGATCTTATACAGTCTACTGTGATGCTTCCAGAGTTGGCTTGGGAGCGTTATTGATGCAGGACGGTAGAGTGATTGCGTACACGTACAGAAAATTGAAGGTGCACGAGAAGAATTACCCAGTGCACGATCTTGAGTTAGCTGCCATTGTTCATGCCTTGAAGATTTGGCGCAATTATTTGTATGGAGTGCAGTGTGAGATTTTCACCGATCATCGTAGTTTGCAGTATCTGCTGAAGCAGAAGGATTTGAATTTGCGTAAGAGGAGATGGTTAGAGATTCTCAAGGATTATGACCTCACTATTTTATATCATCCCGGGAGGCCAATGTAGTGGCCGATGCCCTGAGTCGCAGAGTAGAGAGTTTGGGAAATCTAGCCTACCTTCAAGCAGCAGAGCGAGCTTTAGCACTTGATGTTGAGGCTTTATCGGGGCAGTTTGTGAGATTGGATTTGTTTAAGTCTCCGCGGGTATTAGCTAGCATGGCTTCCAGGTCTTCTTTTTATGATCAGATTAGAGCACGCCAGTATGATGACCGACATTTGTTAGTTCTCCTGGACAGAGTTCGTCGAGGTGATGCCAGGGATGTGACAATTTGTGATGACGGAGTTATGAGGATTCAGGGCCGTATTTGCGTGCCCAATGTGGATGGGCTTCGAGAGTTGATATTAGCAGAGGCCCATAGCTCGCAGTATTCCATCCATCCGGGTGCCGCAAAGATGTATCAGGATCTGAGACAGCAGTATTGGTGGAGGCAAATGAAGAGAGATATTGTTGAGTATGTAGCACGGTGTCTTAACTGCCAGCAGGTCAAGTATGAGCACCAGAGACCAGGTGGATTACTTCAGAGGTTAGATATCCTGGAGTGGAAGTGGGAGCGGATCACCATGAACTTCGTAGTTGGACTCCCACGGACTTCGAGGGGATTTGATGCTATTTGGGTCATTGTGGATCGGCTGACCAAGTCCGCGCACTTCATTCCTGTCAGTACTACTTATAATGTAGAGCGGTTAGCTGGGATCTACATCAGGGAGATTGTCCGATTGCATGGAGTTACAGTTTCTATCATTTTTGACAGAGGTAATCAGTTCACGTCTCAATTTTTAAGGGCCGTGCAGAGAGGTATGGGTACTCAGGTAGAGTTGAGCACTGCATTTCATCCTCAGACCGACGGGCAATCGGAGCAGACTATTCTGATTTTGGAGGACATGTTGCGTGCATGTGTGATTGATTTTGGGGGTTCATGGGACCAGTTTCTGCCACTAGCGGAGTTTGCATATAATAATAGCTACCAGTACAGTATTCAGATGGCCCCGAGAGCGGGCCTAAGTTTGGTGTTTTGATGTTATTTTGGGTGTTCTGAGAGTGGAACTAAGTTTGAATGATATTATGGGATATGTTGGTAGGTTTGGCTGAGGTCCCGAGGGTCGCAGGTGTATTTCGGATGCTCAAATGAGCACTTTTGGACTTGAAGAGATTACTGGTTTTCTGGTGTTAGTGCATCAGTGATTTGTTCATCGCGATCGCGTGGAAATTGATATGATCGCGTAGACTAAAGTTCGAGGTAGGCAAAAGTTGTGCTACGCAATCGCGTAAAAAGTTTTGCGATCGCAGAGCTTGGGCAGGTTGAACTGTGCGGTCGCGTGGAGCTTCTTGCGATCGCGTAGTCTAAATGAGGGGGCACATGAGGAAGTGCAATTGTTCTTCGCGATCATGTGATGGGGTACGCGATCACATATGTTATGGGATATGTTGGTAGGTTTGTCGAGTTCCGAGACGTGGGCCCAGGGGTCGGGTTTTGCTAATTTCGGGATTTGTGCTAAAAGTTGATATTTTTCTACTGGGTTTCATCCCCCTAGCATATCTTTATGTGAAAAGAAATTTGAACTTGATAGATTTGGAGCATTCGAAAGTTGATTCGAGGGGCAAACGTGTTGCGGAGTAGCTTTTCGGGCTAGTTTGAGGTAAGAAATATCTTTAAATCCTGTCCTGACGGTCTGAAACCCCGGACTTTACATCCTTTCACGGTTTTGGAGTGACACACACACTGGATGACGAGTGTGGGGCGTGCACGAATTGGAAATTTGGAAATATGTTCCTTTTGAGGCCACTATTGAGTTGCGAAACTGCTTTAAAGCATATGTTAAATAATATTACCATGTTTTGATATATTTGGGCTGTAAGCCATGTTTGGGGCCTAGTGTCGATCTGTTTTAATCCCTTGGGGGCTATTTTCCTGATATTCCTCACATAATAACTATAATTTTACACTCGGTCTTTCTTGTGAAATTGTTGACACTCATATTTGATAATAATATTATTTTCTGAAATGAAATACCGTTTTGGGTCGAGAACCCCGTTTATTTATGGACCGAGTGGCATGTTGAGAGTGTATGACTGAGTGAGGCTAAGGGACAATATTGTGAGGATATTTATGATATAAGAGAGGCCGAGAGCCTGAGTGATTGATGCCATGATTTGGCTTGTTTATAGCGCTTGGGCTGTAGGAGCCCCTCCGGAGTCTGTACACCCCTTCCAGTGAGCGCAGGTACCTACTGAGTGCGAGTGCCGAGTGATTGGGAGACATGAGTGAATGTGAGGTGTTGAGTGACTGTTACTGAGTGATGGTGAGGTGCTGAGTGACTGATTATGAGTGATTATTTGGCCTGAGGGGTAATTCATAATGATATTTTGCTGAGTTTGTGATTATGATTCACTTCATTTCTCATACTGAGATTTTTGGGAATTTTACTGAGAAACATTGGAAAATATACTTGTTCAAAGGAGTTTTACGGAAATTGGTTTTCAAACATATGTACTAGATGTATACTTTATATTGACTCGGTATTTTACTATTTTTGTGGATTGGTGTTTTGTGCTGTGTGTTTTTTATCTTCAGACTTGATTTATTTTCATTACTACTAAGTTGGCGTACTCATCATTACTCCCTGCACCTCTGTGTGCAAATCCAGGTACTTGTTCTGAGCAGTAATCATCTGTGTTCGTTCATCGTCAGCATTCGGGATTTGGTGGTAGCTGTCCAGCGTCCACAACTTCTCCATTTCCCTTCCTTCATTAGTATTTAGTATTTTGTTCTGAGACATTTTATTATGACATTAGCAGTATTGTCCTTATTTTTAGATGCTCATGATCAGTTGACTCCAGTTCTGGGGGATTTGTTTAGATTGTTAGATTATATTATGCTTTGTTAAAGACTTAGAGAAATTTTATACTTATTATGAGAAACTATTAATGATTTTGAGAAGTGTTATTAAAAGGATTGTGTAGTTATGTGATATTGGCTTGCCTAGTTCCACTATAGGTGTCATCAGGACCAGTTAGGATTTGGGGTCGTGACAAGTTGGTATCAGAGCACTAGGTTACATAAGACTCAACGGTCATGAGCAGGTTTAGTAGAGTCTTGCGGATCGGTACGGAGACGTCTGTACTTATCTTCGAGAGGCTACAGAACTCTTAGGAAAAATCTCATTATCTGGAACTCAGTTGTTCCATTCTATTGATTCTAGAAATCTAAACTTCTCACTCTCTCACAGATGGTGAGGACACGCGGTACGGATCAGGGTGACCAGACACCATCTTGACCCACGAGGGGTCGAGGTCGTGGTAGAGGTAGGGGACCAGCCCGTGCAGCAGCCGAGACAGTACTAGAGGATCCCCCTACTATTCAGGATCAAGTTCCCGCTGCGGGTGCTCCAGCGGTACATGCTTAGGCACCAGTAGTGCCCATAGTTATTCTGGGTCTTCAAGAGACCCTGGCTTAGATTCTGACAGTATGTACTAGTTTGGCTCAGGCAATTGCTATGTCTACTACTACCGCTACATCTCAGGCTGGGGGAGGCACACAGCCTTCAGCTGCTCGGATGCCTGAGCAGGTTGTACAATGCCTTGAGACACCGGTGGCAGTCCCAGCCCAACCGGTTGCCCCAGTCCAGCCGGTTTCCCCAGTTCAGGATTATGTAGTCCCAACTATGCCCGAGGATGAGCAGCGTAGGCTGGAGAGGTTTAGTAGACTTCAGCCTCCGAATTTCAGCGGCATAGAGGGCAAGGATGCCCAGTGGTTTCCAGAATATGGGATGAAGCTAGTTAACAAACAGAACCTACACATATGGCGAGAACACAGACAAAAAGCATTCATTGTAGCTTTCTTGGGGTGCATGGTCTTCCCGAGAGTGGATCGAAAGATCAACATTCGGTTATTTGGGATAGTCACAGCCATGATGAAATGAAAAGATTCCTCCATTCTTCTTATGGTATTAGCAGATATCTTTCGCGCCTTGACCATGTGCTGGGAAGGAAAAGGCTTCTTTTAAGGTTGCAACCTCCTGCTGCAGATGTGGTTCATGGATCATCTTTTCCGTCGTCCTTATCAAGTAGACCACCGTACTTGTTGGGGTAATCATGTTCTCCAGTATAATTTAATATTGAAAAGTGAATTGGAGGTTCGCAGTTTTCCAGAAAGTGTCCAAGATTTGAGGGAGTATCTCCACTCCTTAACAGATGATCAGATTACATGGAACTATCCTTGGTTCACCGCATAATATGTCATCTATAAGTCATCTTGCCATCCGTTTCTGATCTTTATGGGGCTTCGGGGTTATCAGCCATATGCTCCTATGGGTGTTCTATGTTAGTTGGGTCACAAGTAGATAGTGCCCCCGGTAGAGGCTATGGAAAACTTTATCTGGGAAGCAACGTCAGAATATCCCATTCGTGAAGCTTATGCTCAACGTGTTTGGAATGGCATTAAGATACTCGAGCATGCACCATGGTGGCAGATCGAGAACGGGGTGAACCGAATCCTTCTTATCTTGAGTGGTTTTATAATCAGGATGCTCTCGCAGATAGACTAGGGACAGTCATGAAGAGCACCGCAGAGTGGGAGGCTGAGATTCAAAAAAGAGTTGGGCTGGCTATGGAACATATGAAAAGAGATTATGAATCTGCCTTCGGATCACTGCAAGAAGATCTCAGCATCGTTAAAGTAGACATGGATCTGCTATATGATGCTTTTGAGAAAGAGAAAGCTCAGTGGGCACGGGAGAAGCAAGCACTCAAAGCCCAAATTCGGAATAAGAACATAGCCATAACCACTCAGAAACAGGAAGAGGGAGAAGCCCAGTTCAGGGTAGTTCGTGATCATGAGCACATGAGTTACACTTCACTAATCCAGGGCCTAAGGGATCAATTAGAGGGAGTTGAATCAAGTAAGGAGCGCCAGATCGCCGAGTTTGAAATAGAAAGACACCACTACCAAAAGGTGATCAATCGGTTAGAAGGGGAGTCAGTAGAAGCTCGGCGCCAGAGAGATATGACTTTGGAGCGCGAGCGTGATGCGCTGGATCTAGCCAAAACTCATGATCAGCAAAATAAAGAGTTGTATTTGGCTCAGGAGCACATTAAGGGAAAGATTTTCGAGGTAGCCACATATACCTCCCGAGCTTGTAGGAGTTTCCAGGGAATGACGCCCGAGCGGTTCGCAGAAGTATCAATGAACGTCGCCAGTCACATATCTGCAGACTTAGAGAGGACATATCGTGATGTTGGGGGTCAGCTGCAGGAATAAGTGCCATGACTACAATGATGCTGTTGGATTCTCCCGCAAAGATTAGAGTCTCTTTATTTGGCAGTCCATTTTGATTGGTCATTTGTTGTTATCGAGTTTGTAAGAGTCTTAGGGGTGTTGAGTCTTGTTGTTTTGCTTTTTATCTTCAAAAGTCTATTTTTGAGTCGAGTTTAGTCTTGTTTAGATGTTCGTTTCTATGTAATTTTTGTTTTCGGGTCTTGTATTAAAAAATAATTAATTGAAAATCAATGAAAAAGATTTTGTTTTAGAAAATTTGAAGTTGAACCAAAGATGTTTGTTTTGTAAAAAAAAAATTGTCGTGTCCCTGAACTACGTAATGATCTGATTCATGTGGCGACATGATACGTAGGCAACCCCCAAAAGGTTCAATCGAAATATTTTTCAATGACTCTAAAATAAGGGAACAAAATGAGGCGAGTGAAAAGAAAAGCGAAAAAAATGAGAAAGAGAAAAAATAAAAAAAATAAAAATTTGAGAGCGTCAATAAGCAACAACCCTTCCAAAATCATGTTAGAAACGGTGACAATGTTAGAAATATGGCATATTACGTGTGATTCATATGTGTAAAATTCTTAACCCTAACACGTGAAAGAACAGGCTTTGGCAGATCATTTGGCAGAGAATCCAGTTGATGATGATTACAAGCCACTAAGCACATACTTCCCAGACGAAGAGGTCAACTCAGTAGAGGAGGTAGTTCTGGATGACAACCACGCATGGAAAATGTATTTAGATGGGGTTGTCAATATCAAAGAAGTTGGGATCGGGGCAATCCTTATCTTACCTACTGGACAACATTACCCTGTAACGGCCCGACTTCGATTCTTCTGTACCAATAATACGGCAGAATATGAAGCTTGTATCATGGGTTTAAAAATGACCCTCGATCTGGATGTGCATGAACTTTTGGTTATGGGAGATTCTGACTTGCTTATCCAGCAAGACCAAGGTGAGTGGGAGACTCGAGATGTCAAGTTTATTCCATACAGACAATGTGTGCAAGACCTGAGCAAAAGATTCAAATCCACCGAGTTCAGGTACATTCTTAGGTTTCACAACGAGCTAGCCGATGCCTTGGATACTTTAGCCTTGATGCTCCCTTATCCAGGCAACACTCATATTGATCCATTGGAAATCCAAGTTCGGAATCAACAAGGTTACTGCAACACTATTGAGACAGACCAGATGGTGAACCATGGTAGCATGACATAAAACGATTCTTGAAAACAAGGGAATACCCTGAGCATGCCAAGGCAGATAAAAAAGAACTATAAGGCGGCTCACCGGCAGTTTCTTCCTGAATGGGGAACGTTTGTACAAAAGGACCCCATATTTGAACTTGTTGAGATGCATAAATTCCATAGAAGCTGAGAGGATCATGAGTGAAGTGCATTCGGGGGTATGCGGACCTCACATAAATGGATATGTTTTGGCGAAGAAGATTATGCGGGTAGGGTATTATTGGCTTACTATGGAGCTAGATTGCTTCAGTTTTGTTAGCAAGTGTCACCAATCCCAGATTTATGGTGACCTGATTCACTCGTCACCTTCGAAGTTACATCCCATGTCTTGTCCTTGGCCTTTCATTGCTTGGGGAATGGATGTTATTTGGCCAATCGAGCCAAAGGCTTCAAATGAGCATAGATTCATTTTGGTTGCAATCGATTACTTCATCAAGTGGGTGGAGGCCGTCACTTTCAAAGCAGTCACCAAGAAAGCAGTGGTAGACTTCGTACATTCCAACATCATCTGTCGCTTTGGTATCCCAAAGACCATTATCACTGACAATGCAGCCAATCTGAATAGTCATTTGATGAAAGAGGTATGCGAGTAATTAGAAATTGTGCATCGCCATTCTACCCCTTACCGGCCAAAAGCCAATGGAGCCGTTGAAGCAGTGAACAAGAACATCAAGAAGATTCTTAGGAAGATGATCCAAGGTTCCATACAATGGCATGAAAAGTTTCCTTTTGCTCTTTTGGGGTACCGCACGACTGCTCGCACATCTGTTGGTGCAACTCCTTATCTGTTGGTATATGGAACATGTAACGACCCGACCAGTCGTTTTGAGCTCTAGCGTGTGGTTCGACAGTTTGAGGCCACGAGAAGCTTCATTTCAGGTATTATGACTCATACGCGTGGTAGGAATTGAATTTTAGGAAGTTCGGAGTCGATTTGGAAAAAGAATTCTCATTTCGGAAACCTTAAGTTGAAAGAATTGACTAAAATTGGATTTTTGAGTAAACGACCTCAGAATAAGCATTTGGAGGTTCCAGCAGGTTCGTATGATGATTTCGAACTTGGGCGTTGTATTGGTAAAAAAGAGCTTCACACGTGTAATAACTGTGATGACTCAGCAAACTACGTGGAACAATGAAAACATGACAACTGGACGAAACTTCATGGATAGGTACGAGGCAAAGAGGCACGAAATAGTATACCCACAGGAGAATCATGTACGAGAATCTTAACCTAATTAAAGAGATGAAGAGGCGCGGACATGATGAATCCAAGCAGAATAAAGGGAAGATTCAGAGATCTTCAATTAATGAGCCAAATGTTAACATAACCTTCACGCAACAGTTACGGTTAATTATTGTAACGTTACATTAATTCCAATATTAGTCATTAATACTCAAATACTGAAAAGGGCAGACGTTATATTAAGCAATTCCCTATATAAGGAAGTAAAATATAACTTGTAAGGACACATTAGAACGACTACTGCAATACACTTACTTTTTGTGCATCTTACTGCTTTCCTATTACAAATTTACTTGCAATTATTAGCTTATTCTCTGGTTATCAGAAACCCGTGTTCTTCCTAAAATAACTTTGGCAAAGAATCCAATTCTTTGGTTAAAAAAATTGGTTCTGTTACCGGGAATTTGATAATCTCTGTTTACTTTCAAACTACATTCTCTGAATTATGTCAAACGCCAATGACAATAATCAACAGAGAATTGGAACTCCAGTTCCATCACCTTCAGGAACCCCACGGGTCTCAAGGGAGCATTCCCCAGACAGATCCACGACTCAAAACAATAATAACAACGCAAATGAACAAACATGAGAACAAGATCAGGTGAAGAAAATGGTTGGTGAATACGTGACTCAAGCTTTAGAAGCTTGCATGAGAGGATTACCAGCTGCATCACCTGCGCCACCTCCTATCAACACTGTAACTATGGAAAACCCACAATCTGGGTTAGCAAACTCAGGAAGCGGAGGTGCTCTAAATGAGTCCCTTGAAGCGAGACCAGGTATGTCCAATAGCCCAGAATTACAAATCTTTATTACTAACCTTACAGAAACAGGTGAAGGAACAAAACAATCAGATTGAGCAAATCCCTGGAGTACCACCTGTCATTAAAGGCATTGATGTTGATAGATATTCTCAACAACCTTGGAAACCAAGTGCAACACCCTTGCCTATCCCCAAGAAATTCAAAATGCATGTTATTCCCAAGTATGACGGGACAATCGATCCTCGTGATCATGTAACTGCTTTTACCACCGGAGTAAATGGCAATGACCTGACTAAACAAGAAATTGAGTCGGTCCTAGTCAAGAAGTTCGTAGAAACATTCACCAAAGGAACACTAACATGGTATTCCCTTTTACCCAAAAATTCTATTGAATATTTTGCTGAGCTTGCAGATTCTTTTATAAAAGCGCATTCTGGTGCGCAAAAAGTCGAAAAAAGAATGGAAGACATATTCAAAATAAAACAAGGAGACGCGAAGTTCCTTCGTCAATTTGTAGACATGTTTCAACGAGAAAGAATGTTGTTACCAAGGGTACCTGACAATTGGGCAGCCATGGCATTTGCAAGAAATTTAAATGATAGGAGTTCTGAAGCCTTGAGGAGACTCAAGGAAAGCTTGAGGGAATTCCCAACTACAACATGGAACGACGTCTATAACAGATATAGTACTAAGTTACGAATAAAAGAAGACACCATTGCTCAATCAAAAGTTGAAGATCGAACCAGTTCCAGATGCTCCGAGCCAGAAAAAAGGACAGGTAAAAACACGTACGACCCTTATATGGGACTTTCGGGACGAGAAAATCGTCCCAGGTTTGAAAATGACCGGTCAGAATATAGACCATCAAGTAGAGATACGGGCTCATACTCATCAAGATCTAGAAAGGATCGCGATGAACGAAGCATAGGTAGTACAAGAGTTGGAGACCACAACTTCAATGTAAGTACTTCTGAACTAATCACAGTACTGAGAAATATGGGTGATAAAGTCTGATGGCCCAAAGAAATGAGGTCAAACCCAAATAGAAGGAATCCAGACTTCTGGTGTGAATTCCATAACGATCATGGACACAAAACTTCGGATTGCAGATTTTTACAAGGTGAGGTAGAACAATTATTAAAACAGGGTTATCTAACAGAATTGTTTAGTGAAAAAGGTAAGCAGGCATATATGAAGAACAAGCAGGAGCCCCCAAAACCACCATCTCCAAAATGAATGGTCAACGTGATACATGGAGGTGAGGAGGTGAACAGAGTAATTTGCAAAAGAACCACAAAGTTCACAATTACACACGGGAAGCGGATTCGTGAAGACTTGGAAGTAGACAATATATCATTCGACGATGCAGATATCAACGGATGAATGCTTCCACACAACGACGCACTGGTAATATCCCTACTTATACATGACATTAACGTAAAAAGAGTGTCGATTGATCCAGGTAGCTTAGTCAACATTATTTTGTCGAGAGTTGTGGAAGAAATGCTAATGGGGGGATCAAGTAATCCCAAAAGCTCGATCCTTATCTGGGTTTGACAACTCTACAGTCATAACAAAAGGGGAAATTGAGCTTAGCACCTCTGCAGAGGGAGTAATCAAAAATACTAGATTCCAAGTCATTGATACTGACATGGCCTATAAAAAAGTCCACTATTGAGCTAAAGCCCGAACAAAAAGTCCACATAGGCACGAGGCTAAACCGCAGCAGAAGAGGTAAGTTAATTGAATATTTAAAGGCTAACGCAAATTGTTTTGCTTAGTCCCACTCAGACATGACAAGTATTCCTCCGGAAGTGATGACTCATAACTTAAATGAAGATTCATCCTTCGTTCCTGTCAAGCAAAAGAAAAGAAAGCAAGGACCATTCAAGAACCAAGTGATCGACGAAGAGGTACAGAAACTCTTGAAAATTGGTTCGATACGTGAGGTAAAATATCCTAATTGGTTAGCACATACCGTAGGTGCCCAAAAAGAATGGCAAATGGAGGGTATGCGTAGACTATACTGACTTAAATAAAGCATGCCCTAAAGATTAGGCCCTATTTACTGACGGCTCCTCTAATGTGAAAGGAGCTGGTTTGGGAATTGTTCTAATATCACCTACGGGTGAAAAGATACGACAAGCTATTAATGTTATACCATAACTAACAATGAAGCAGAGTAAGAAGTTGTCATTGCAGAACTTGAATTGGCACGGGAGCTCTCAATCGAGCAAATCGTGATCAAATGCAACAATACTTGGAAAAGGCACGAGATCCGGTAAGACAAATCTAGTCGTGGAAAGTTATGCAAATACCCAGGGAAGAAAATGCAGAAGCGGATGCATTAGCTAACCTCACAGCAATTGTAGAAGTGACGAATAAAGACAATGCAATTGTCATACACCTATTTCATTCAACAATCGATTAGGATAAAAATGAGGTAACATTTAACCACTTAACCTGGAACTGGAGAAATGAAATTTTAAACTTTTTGCAGAATGGCATCGTACCCGAGGACAAGAAAGCAACTCAAGCTCTTCGCCGAAAAGCTGCTCGGTACTGCCTCAAGCGACACATTATACCGCAAAATGTTTGGGGGTCCCTTAGCTAAGTGCCTCGGACCCAATCAAACAGAGTTCGTTATGAAGGAGGTGCACGAAGGACATTGCAGAAACCATTCAGGAGCAAGATCCTTAGTTAAAACCCTAATCAGAGCAGGGTATTATTGGCCCAAGATGGAAGAAGAGGCCCTGAGTTTCGTGGCTAAGTGCGACAAATGTCAACGATTTGCTAACAACATGCATCGACCAGCGGAGCTACTTAACCCAGTAATGTCTCCATGGCCATTCATGAAATGGGGTATGGACATAGTGGGGCCCCTTCTCCCAGCTAAAGGAAAGGTATGGTTATTACTCGTGTTAACTGATTATTTCACAAAGTGGGTAGAGGTAGAAGATTTCAAACAGGTGCGAGAGAAAAAAGTGAAGTGCTTCATATGGCAAAATATAATATGCCGCTTTGGAATATCGAAGGAAATCGCATGTGATAACGTCCCACAATTTATAGGCTCACAAATCACAGAGTTCTTTGAAAGTTGACAAATCAAAAGAATTACTTCATCACCATATCACCCCATGGCTAATGGACAAGCCGAGTAAACCAACAACGTCATCGTTACCAACCTGAAGAAACGGTTGGAAAAAGCCAAGGGAAACTGGTCAGACGAACTACCAACGGTATTATGGGCTTACAGGACTACTGCAAAAATAGCTACGGGAGAAACTCCATTCGCGCTTGTTTACGGTGCAAAAGCTTTAATACCCATGGAAATTGGCGAACCAAACATAAGGTTCACAACAACAACGGAAGAATCAAACAACGACGAGTTGAGGACAATCTGGACTTGCTCGAAAAAAGAAGAGAAGCTGCATTAATATGAATGGCAGCCCATAAACAAATTATAGAGCGATACTACAACAGAAAAGCTCACCTCAGATATTTCAAAATTGGGGACTTCGTCCTCAAAAAGTCTTCCAATCAACGAAGGAAGCTGGTGCAGGAAAGTTAAATCCAAATTGGGAGGGACCTTACAAAGTCCGTGGCATTGCTGGAAAGGGCGCTTATGAGCTCGAAGCTATGGACGGAAGAAACCTACCAACCAGTTGGAATGCTGTTCATCTGAAGAAGTAATACTTCTAAGTAAAAGGAATACCCCCGATCATGTATCATTACGTTCGATTTTACTTTTGTATAGTTAAAATTATACTAACCATTTTAGATGATAGGCAGAAAGCTAACCCATCACCAGATGATGATATTAGACCTGCAAAGACACGAGGAAGTAACTAAACTCCCGTTCTAGGGTTACAAATTTCTGATGGACGTTTAAAAGGGTTAAGTAGTCATCATCTAAAAAATTATATACCTTCGAGTCTCGTATGTTTTTCCTTTTCAGGAAAAGAACCCATAAGGAAGGAACGATCAAGTGCTCGAGATTTCATCCTTCAAAGCTCAAACACTTGGGGGTCTATAAAGTATGGAGGGAAAAGATGAAGCAAAGAAGACTATCAAAAAGTCAAAGCTCAAGCCTAAAGATCCATCTTCCCAACAAGTCAAGTACTATGAGCAGAATCAAAAAGAGCCAAAGACTCAAAATACAAAGCCTGATTCAAAAACTTGAGAAAACATATTCATAAATGTAAACGAATGTTTGAAAAACATATTCGTAAATATAAACGAATGTTCAGGTTAGAGGTAAAATATTAGTTACGGGTAAAAATGCACATCTTTGTACTTATTCAAAAACTGTTATAACAGAAAAAAATTACGGATGAAAGATCATTATCCTTGTACTTATTCAGAAAACTCTTAATGAAAACAATTACGGATGAAAAGGCATTACCCTTGTATACATTTAAAAACTGTTATCAATAAAAACAGTTACGGGTAAAAGTTCATACGCTTGTATTTAAAACTGTTATAAACGAAAACAGTTATCCCCTTGTACTAATTCAAAAATCTGTTACAAAATAAAAATAGTTACGACTGCAAGTTTATATCAAATCTGTTGAGAGAAAACAGTTGCAAAATGAGTCATAGACGATACACAAACACATGTGAAATGTTCTGAAAGTTCAATGCAAAAACTTTCTTCAAAACATTGTTAAAGAAAACATGTGAAAATTCCTATCTCTCTTTTGTATATTTACACCATTATGAAGTTGAGACGTCTTCTTCATTAAGTGTCGATCAAAAAGGGCCCTATTTCATAAAACCGTGCCTATTACGAAAATGTACGAGTAATCTGAGCATTTTATAAATGCAAAACTTAGAGGTAAAACCAAAAACCTCAAGAATAAATCGTGCAAAGACTTAAAGAGTGAAACAAAAGCTCGAAGGAAACTAAAGTCATGCTGATATTAATATTGATATTCTAACGGCAAAATAAACTAAGTGTTAACTTAGTCGAAGCCGTATTAATTTTTACATTGGTTTCCCCTAAGTTGTCAGTTTGGGACTTATAAAGGATCCAAACTTTACCCCTGATAGGACTGGGGGTAACCACCAATTGATACAAAAAAAGAAGAGAACCAAGTTCTTAAACTTTTCAGATTGGGGGTTGTCTTCACTGGCAGGAGGAGTGGCCTGAGATGAATAGACACGAGCAACAGGGACCACAACCTATGGGGAAGAAAGATTTTGACTTTGCTGAGACTTATCAATGGTCTCTTTGGTTTTAGAAATTTCAGCTTCCAAGTCAAAACCCTCTTGGCCCATTTCCGTCAATGTGTCAAGACGGGAGTTCAGATAAGCCTAGCTAACATCGACAACTGCTCTATCTTCAAGAGCTTCATAATATTTCTCCCACATCTCAACTTCAGCTCTTAATTCATCCCTTGGCAGCAGCATGTGAGGCCTTTAGATAAACAAGGGACCTTTCCAGAAGTTGGACCTTCTCCAAAGAGTTACGGGGATCTTCCTGGGTTTGAGTGAGCGATTGAACAAGTTCACCAGAATACTCCTCCTTCTGGTCCAATAAGGCCTTCAAGCTCCTAATCTCCTCAGAGGCACGAGAAAGCTGCTCTGCAAATGAAGACTCTAAGACACTCTTGTCCTTGCATGCATGGTTCGAAGACGCCTTCTCAACGGCCAATTCTGCTGTCATCACCCTAACTTGCTGCTCCAAGGTACATTTTTCTTCCTCCACTACCTCCTTTTCAAGTTCCAAACTCTCGTACTGCTCCTTCCAATTATCCGCCTCAATACGGAAATCCCTTGCTGCCTGCTCTGCTTGGGAAACCCTCTTCATTAACTCTGTGACTATAAGATTGATCTACAAAAGGAGATAAATTACATACGGTAAGAACGTATATGAACAAAAGCACAGGAAAACAAAATTTTACCTTTAAAGAAGAATGCACAATTTCATTCACCCAAGTAAGGGAACCATGGCTTTCCAACTTAGCTTTCTCAGTCGAGCCTATAAGTGGTTTCAACCATACGTCAGCTTGGTACGACTTTTTGAAGAGGCTACCCGCTGTTGGAACCTCTATCATCACCTTCCTCATATCCCCCCATGCTGGAAGACCCTACTTCTGCAACAGAAGGCACGGAAGCGGGGATAGATGAAGGATTCACGGGCAGAGAAGTCTGAGAGGAAGAAAAAGCCACGAGAGTAGAAACAACGACAGGAGCGGGAATAGCCATGGGAGAAGAAACTACAACATGAGTAATTGAGGAAAGTTCTTTAAGAGCAGGACGAGAGAAAACAACAAGGGGAGCTTCCTCAGCAATAGTACCAAAACCTTCATGGAACAAGAGATCAACTGATTCATGAACAGGGGAAATAGTTGCATCTTCAGGGTCAGACAGGTCAGATTCAAGCATGAGAGGGTCAACGACAGGTGCGGACTCGTCGTTGGAGACCACCTTCCTCCTACGTGACCTGTGGACTAGCGAACCCTCCTCATCCTCCTCCTCTTCTAAGGTCTTGGACCCACTTGCTTTTCTTTTTGAAGAGGAGGAACCAGAAATAATCTCCTGGGCCTTCGCCAGGGAAACTTTGGAACAGAGACAGTTGCAGTAGAAACTCCACGAGCAGGAAACCCTACCAAATGAAAGGGATCAAATAAATCTCAAAAGAGGGAAGAAGTAAAAGCATAAAACTTCGCTTACCGTGAGTCTTAACTTTCCAACCAAACCTCCCAGAGAGGTATTTCCACGAATGATGTTCTAACAGACAATAAACAAGAGTTTTTCTACCCAACCGCGGAAATCGGAGACACTCTCAACGGTTCCCGTGATTGCTGCAAAGAAAAGAAATAGTTACGGTACTGACAAAGTATCAAAAACAAAAGGAAAGGAATGTGAGCAAAACTGTACTCACGTGCAAGATTCCATTTCTCAGGGAAGGGGAGATTTTCTTCACCTACTAAACCAACAGTAGGAACAACAACATACCGGAGGTACCACCCTCGGTCTTTATCATCATCAGGATTCACTAACACCCTTTTACTCTTAGCCGCGAGAGTAAACACTCCTTGGCGGAACAACGTCGCGGAATAAAGGTGAATAAGATGATGAAACGTAAAGGGGACCGAAGCTAGATTGGCCCAATATCTAAGGCACGCGATAACTCGCCACACTAGAGGACCGACTTGTCCCAGACAAACTTGGAAAAATAGACAAAACTCAATAATAATGGGGTCGATGGGAGGCTTGAATCCTAATGTAAAAGGATAGGTATAAACAAAAGAATACCCAATCTTGTAAGAGGTTATTCTTTGATTTCTATTGGGAACGACAATAGGAAAATCAGGCTTCCAATAACAGTCCCTGCGTACGATAGATATTAAACCCTCAGTTATCTGGGTAGGGTACACGTCAGCACCGTCAAGAGGGTACATCGAAGAAACCTGTTCTTTTAAGGCTTGACTATCCCTAGCAAAAGAAAACTCCGCAGGTACTATGTCATGACCCAAATTCCTATTCAGGTCGTGATGGCGCCCAACACCGAAGTCAGGCAAGCCAACACTAGTTTGCTAACGAAATTACTTAAATTAATGAGATGTTCAAATACTTGTCCAGTTTTAGTTTAAGCAGTCCTTAAATGAAAGTGAGAAAGTGTGGAAAAGTGGTTTAAAGTAACTTAAAAATCGTTTGCCAGCATAAAACAGAGTAGCATCATACTAGTGAATCAACTACGTGTGCCAAGACCTAGTGTCACAAGTCCACAGGCGACTAGTGGAATATACAAAATAAACAAAATAGATGTACAACTGTCTGGAAGGGTAGACAGAATATCCAACAATAACAGAAACTCCACAGTGCTGTTGAGGAACGCCAGGAAGAGCAACTCACCGTGTAGTCTAATCCAGCGTATCAATCTCTCAGTGACGGACACCGGAATAGTGACCAGGTGCAACAACCTCAAAACTTGTACAATTAAGTACAGAAGTGTAGCATGAGTACATATAAACAAATATGTACCCAGTGAGTATCCCGTCTAAACTCGAAGAAGTAGTGACGAGAGGTAGACGTGATACTTACTAGGGTCAATAACCACTAACATGGATGAGTAAGGCTAGACAAAAAAGTAGTCATGAAAATCACTAAGGAATAAAGTATCAATTATATAAAACTGCAATTTATTCTCATGAGTCAAACAATAATTACCACCAAAGTCTCAAGTTCCCCTTACACGTGGGGTAATTTATTTAATAATAACAAGACTCTCAGTCAAATACATAGCACATAATATGCCGAAGTGTACGGTCGAAGCGACGCATAAATAAATGTGCATTGCCGAGGGTCGAGCGACACGAACCATAGATGCATCCATTACCCCGCTTGCGAATCGATCATGCGACGCGGTTGACATAAATATAGGGCTAACCCGGTCGCGAATCATATATACGACACGGGTGCTCGTAGACATACACATAATTCGTCAGGAAATTCAGGAATTTATCATGGATTATTCTTGAATTCAGAGATTTAAGCACTTATACTTACACATAGCTTCCTAAATTCTCATGTAAATTTCAAGGATAATAAGCAACCAGGAACACATGTAAAGATACAAGTAATCACATAAAGGCATGCTTGTGGAATCCTAAATTCTACCCGACACAACAGAGTAGTAGCTACGCACGGACTCTCGTCACTTTGCGCGTACGTAACCCCCACAAATAAGGAAAATTCAATTTTTTACATTTACCTATGGGGACAATTCCCTCCTACAAGATTGGAAAGGAGACTCACCTCGCGTAGAATCTACTTTCCGGTCAAGAACGCGCCCGAACTCCAAACATTACACCCGAGGACTCGAAACTAGTCAAATGGTATATAAATATGTCAATGCATGCTCGAAGTATGGAAATTCTCCTACTTATTTAGTAACTTCACTATTCTTGAAGAAATCTCAAAATACACCCCGGGCCCACATGCTCGGATTCCGGAAATTTTCGAAGATAACACTCACCCATAGCCTAAGGATCAATAATATATAATTTTTGTATGATTTCATGGTAGAAAAGTGGTGAAATTCCCTAAAGTTCATCAACCCTAGGTTACAATCCCAAATCATGATTTTCCCACCAATTAGTAGTTAATCCCATCAATAATTCATGTACTAATCTAACTCTAGGGTAGAATTCACTTACCTTAATAGTAGCTAGGTTGTGGAGAGTCCTTCCCAAGCTCTCAAGTCTTCAATGGAGGTGTAAAATGAAAGGAAAAATCCCGTGTTTAAATTAAAATACACTGCCTGGCCTACAGGGGTTCTGCACCTGCGGTCTCACGCGTGCGAGCTGGGGCTCGCACCTGCGGAGTTGGACGGGAAAGACTGGGCCTGCACCTGCGGAGCTGGAGACTGCACCTGCAGCTTCTCTCCTGCGGAATTGGGTCTGCACCTGCAGAATTCCGACACCTGTGAGGCTGGGACCGCAGGAGCGGTCCCCCACCTGCGACTGGGCAACTGCACCTGCGGTCACACCAGATCAGGTGCACCAGTAGCTATTTTAGCTAGCTTTTGACCTCGTGTGGTCTCCAGGAGGCACCTGGGCCCACCCGAGCTCCCCTGCAATTATACCAACAAGTCCTAAATCATATTACGGACTCGCTCGAGCCTTCGGAACACCCAAAACAATGCTAAAACTCAAAATCACCCCTCAAAACCCCTAGGATAAAAAATAAGAATTTCCAAGTTCTTGAATTCGGTTTCAATGCGCCGAACTGACCTATACCACTCGGAATGACACCAAATTTTGCAGGCAAGTCATGAATGAAATAACGAAACTATTCCCGGTCTCGTAATTCCGTTCGGACCTCGATAACATAAAATTACGTTCCAAACCAAATTTCAAACTTAAGGAAACTCTATTTCTCTATTTGGCATCGAAGCGCTCCCGGGTCATCCAAAACCCATTACGGACATACGTACAAGTCCGAAATCATCATACGAAGCTACTGGAATCGTCAAAACTCGATTCCGAGGCCGTTTACTCAAAATGTTGACCGAAGTCAAACTTGGCTTTAAAAGCCAACCTTAAGGAACCAAGTGTTCTTATACTATTCTAAACACTTCCAAATCCTGAACCACCCATCCCCACAAGTCACAAATCACGATAAGCCATGATGGGAAGTCTTTATTAAGGGAACGGGGTCTGAATACACAAAACGACCGGTCGGGTCATTACATATTATCTCGTCGACCCTCGGTTCACGCAAAGGTTCATTGTGTTCTTTAACTTTTGATAAATATCTAGAAGCCCTAGCCCTTGGAGAAGATAAAGGAATGGCAGACCTAGAAGAAGATGGGGGAGTAACATGAGAGGAAGAGGAACCTCTAGTAGGAGTAGAACCTAAACTCCTAAGCCTACCACCTCTCCTACTCCGTGTCGGAGCGAAAGAAAGAGTAAGATCATCTACATTGATGACTCTCTTAGATTGCGGGTTTGAAGAAGACATATATACAAAGACAAAGAATTTGCAAACAAAGAAAGGTTAGAAGTTTTTCGTAAAAGTAAATAAAGGGAAAGAGGTATTTATACTCGAAGGCAACCGTCAAAAAATGGAAAAAATAGTGATGTGAAAGTCATAATTGAAGTTGTCACTTCGTGATTGAAGAAGCCACAAAAAGCCCTAAAAGGCGCTGAACAATTGCATAACCAACTCGGGAATGCCACGTGGAACGGACATTAAATGGAAGTGACAAGTGACGCCTGCGTTCAGAGATGGATGCAATGTTACGAGTGAAGCGACGACAAAATATTCCCGCCATAAATGAGTATCCACTTGCCAAGTATTAATCGATAAATAAATGGTAAGTGAGGGGACTATCTGTATTGGTAAAAAAGAGCTTCACACGTGTAATAACTGTGATGACTCAGCAAACTACGTGGAACAATGAAAACATGACAACTGGACGAAGTTTCTTGGAGAGGTACGAGGCAAAGAGGCACGGAATAGTATACCCACAGGAGAATCAGGTACGAGAATCTTAACCTAATTAAGGATATGAAGAGGCACGGTCAGGATGAATCTAGGAAGAATAAAGGGAAGATTCGGAGATCTTCAATTAATAAGCCAAACATTACATAACCTTCACGCAACAATTACGGTTAATTATTGTAACGTTACATTAATGCCATTATTAGTCATTAATGCTCAAATACTGAAAAGGGCAGACATTATATTAAGAAATTCCCTATATAAGGGAGTAAAATATAACTTGTATGGACACATTCGAACTACTACTGCAATACACTTAGTTTGTGTGCATCTGACTGCTTTCCTATGACAAATTTACTTGCAATTATTAGTTTATTCTTTGGTTATCAGAAATCCGTGTTCTTCCTAAAATAACTTTGGCAAGGAATCCAATTCTTTGGTTAAACAGGCGTATGTCGGATCGGCTTTTGGATAAACCAGGAGCGTTTCGGCGTATAGTGTGGAAGTTAGCATTTTGGAAAAAAATTCATAAGTCTGGGAAAAATTCATAAGTCTGGGTTGAAGTGCATTTCGGTGATATTGATGTCCGTTTGGGATTCCGAGTCTGGAATAGATCCGTATGGTGATTATGGAGTTGGGAGCGCGATTGGAAGTGAATTCGGAGGCCCGAAGGTCATTTTGGAGTCATTTGGCTAAAGTTAGAAATTTGAAGGTTTTTGAGAAATCCGACCGGAACTGGAAATTTTGATATCAGAGTCGTAATGTGATTCTGAAAGTTGGAGAAGGTACGTAATGATGAATGTGACCTGTGTGCAATATTTGGGGTCAATTGGACGTGATTTGATAGGTTTCGGCATCGGATGTAGAAGTTTGAAATTTCAAAGTTCACAAAGCTTGAATTGGAGGGCGATTCGTGGCTTCGGCGTTGTTTGACATGATTTAAGTCCTCGAGCAGGTCCGTTTTATGTTACAAGACATATTGGTATATTCGGACAAGGTCCCGAGTGGCTCGGATGAGTTTCGGATGGGGTTCGAATCGTTTGGCACATTGTTGAAGTTGCTGAAATTTCTGCAGAAAGCTGTTTTGGCAGCAACTGGTGCAATCATAGAGCTGAATTTGGAAGCTTATATCTCGATATCTATAAGTAATATGAAAATTTTCAAAACATAAAAGTTCTATTTCTTGCATTCTAGTTTCCAGAAAGTTAAACCATTCATCATTTGGACATTTTATCAGAAAGTTATGATCGGTTGAAGATGGCTGATGAAGCAGTTTTGACAGAACTTTCTGATCCGTGGAGCCAAGTTTGGAAGCTCATATCTCGGAATATATAAAGGGTTATACGGTGTAAAACCTATCAAATGAAAGATATTCGAGTCTAGTTTCTAAATCTTCAAACCGTTTATCATTTAGATATTTCTACAAGGAGTTATGGGAATTTTAATAGGAGGTGTGCAGCAGGGGAAAACATGTAATAGGATGTACAACCTGCACAACGCAAGGTACAACTCGATGAAGCACTTGTGCCTATATAAGGCAGTCACGGGAAGAAACTATTTTGGAGGATTTTCTTGAGCTAGGAATTGGTTCTTTCATGGTGGATTCGACCTTGGGGACTACTTAACAATACAAGAAATCCTTCAAGTTGTTCAAGAACACCAAATTTCTCAAACATTGGATTTTTAAGGAAAAACTTCAGGAAAATATCAATTTGTTGGGTGGCGTATGAGCATTTTACTCAATGTTACGATGTCGGGGGAGGATTAAAAGCTTGTGAATGTTAATAAAGCGAAAGCGAGTTTTGGATCGTTGGCCATCGATCGAGTTGTTTGAAAGGCTTGGGAGCCGGTTATGGAACTCCGTAGCAAGGTAAGTCTCCTTTCTAACCTTGTGAGGGGGAATTGTCCCCATAGGTGAAATAATTAAATATGTGCTGGTATTTGTGGGGGCTACATACGCACGAGGTGACGAGAGTCCGTGCGTAGCTACTATTGTGCCTATGTCCGGGTAGTTTAGGACCCAAAAGCATGCTCTATTTGTCGTACTTGTAACCTTATTGATAAAATTAAAAAATGATTAAACCTTATCGAACTTGGCAAATGAATTTTCCAGAAAATATTTAAATAGTATCTTCGTGACCATTAAAAGAGAATTTTATCACTTCCTTGGGTAATTGTTTCTTGATAAAATGTGAATTTACTGTTTGAATGTGTGTATCTACGAGTACCTGAGTCGCAGGTATGATTCGCGAGCGGGGTAACTCTATAATTTATATATGACCGCGTCGCATGATTGATTCGCAGGCGGGGTAATAGATGCATCTATGGTTTGAGCCGTTCGACCCTTCGAGAGTGCACAATTTACATTTATCGCTGGTTCGAGCCGTTCGAACATCGACATTACTTGCGCATGATATTTGCTGAGTACTTTCTGTGATTTTTTACTATTTATTGGCCTTGAATTATAAGTTGTCAACTGAAAATGACGAAGATTTAAAATTTATAAATGTGGAAGAAGTTGTTGTTTCCTATTATTATTTATTAATTACCTATGATTCCATGCTTAGGGTCTCCCTTGATTTTTTTATTTTATTTAAATTGACCTCTAGAAAGTGTCAAATTCTACCTCTCGTCACTACCTCTTCGAGGTTAGGCGGGATACTTACTGGGTACACGTTGTTTTCGTGCTCATACTACACTTGCTGTGCATTTGTTGCACATGTATATATATATATATCTAGTGGCCCCGCTTGACGTAGTGATGTGGCTGACCTGGAGACTTAGAAGAGCTGCTTCTCTCAAGTCGACCTGCAACCTGCAGAGTCTCTTTCAGAGTAGTGTATTTTTCTGTTCTGTCCAATTTGTAATCTTGACGGTTATTGTATTTCATTGGGTTTTCTTAGAAATTGCTCATGCACTTGTGACACCGAGTTCTGGGATGATTTTGGGATGTATTTGTTAATTGGAGTATTAAAACCTTTTTAGTTACTCAGTAAATTTTATTTGATTACTTTATAATGAAATGAAAAGTAACGATTTCAAAATACTAAAATAGGAATTTGATTTAATGATTTTGTGTTGGCTTGCCCGACAATGGTGTACGGCCATCACGACCTTAATGGATTTTGGTTCGTGACAGAACAAAAGTTGTAATACCGGATGAAGTTGAAATTCCCTCTCTTTGGATCATTGTGGAGTTGGAGATTGAAGATACAAAATGCTTAGACCCGATTAGAACAACTAATGCTGATTGATGAAAAACGGCTAGCAGCAGTGTGCTTTGGCCAGTTATACCAGCAAAGAATGGCACGCGCTTACAACAAGAAAGTGCGTCCAAGGCACTTCGAGGTAGGCCAACTCGTTCTAAAACGCATTCTTCCACACCAAGAAGAAACTAAAGGAAAGTTCTCCCCAAACTGGCAAGGACCCTACATCATCAGGAGAGTGTTACCAAAAGGGGCCTTGCACTTGGTAGATGAAGAAGGACGGGTACCAGACATGACTATTAACGCAGATGTAGTCAAAAGATATTATGTCTGATATATACCCACTATGGAACTTTCACGCATGATTTTCTCAGATCGAGATGACGAAGGCTATCATTGCGCGCCATTCCAAATAGGTGTCACCCTTTTGTTAACCTTTTTGAGCCTTATTTGTCTTCTTTGTTTTCCACCTTTTGGAACCTGTGTACTTGTAAAATAAAAAAATAAAAAATAAAAGAGAGAGAAAAAAAGAAAAAAAAAGAAAAAAAGAAAGAAAGAAAAAATGTGTCAGACAACAAATCTTCTGAGTCATTGAACTACGTCCGACCTGATTCCAAAAGGATACGTAGGCAGCCTTACCCTGGGTTCGGTCCCATCACAACAAAAAATCCATATTCCCAACGAACAAGGGTCAAAATTGCCCCTAGACTATTGAGGTTGGTACAATAATACCCTCCGTCCACCTATCTTGTAAAAATTACCCTCACCGTTATCTTTTCGGCTCAAGACTGCGCTTACGACTAACAGTCCTGTTAGATAAAAAAAGTTTAATTAATTTTCACATGTCATCGTCCTATTGACCTAACTTAAAACTCACCTAAATTAAAATAAACCTACCCACATTCTAAGACCCATATCCAAAACAAAATATTCCAAAGTTTGAAAGGATTAATCCAAAACAATTAGCCTATTATAGAACTATAATATTTATTGGTAACTGACTATTTACAAATTAATTAGAGTAGATGAAATAATGTGAGAATGTGATGAATTACGACGATGTAAAGATCCTAATATTTTCATGGCCTATGTAAAAGCCAATTGTATCTATTTTTAAGTGACAAACTACTTGAGTTATTTACTACGTTATAAATATTGAACAACTAAATTAATGATTAACTTAGCATGACATTCTAAGTGTAGCTAATCTAGCATATACAAGTGAGCAAAAACTAAACACATAAGTAAAAACAAATACAGCATTACAAGTATTTTACTATACTTGCGTCTTGAGTACAATCAAGAACGGGAAGTACGAAGCGAGGGTTTGACGGGGATTTATCTTTGATACATCTAATTCTCCCCACTTGCATCACCGCTTTATATAACGATTATTAAGGCTAAATGGCCAGTAGTTTTGTTCTTACTTGGTGGCTTCCTATTTCTGCACACCGCTTAGTGCTTACATTTTAAAATATCGTCCCAATTACTTCACTAGAATTGCTTGTAACACTTGAGGACAAGAATTCATTTTTTTTGAAAATTTTCCAACTAAATTATTCATAAATATCATTGGGTTGTTGTATTTCTCATATATAGTCCTAATGCTATATTTGGTTGAGTTCTTACCATGAAAAATACCAGGGGCTAGTATAAAATGAAAAATTAATTTAGCTCCGGAAGTTTATTTAGAGTCTATGTAATTTGTTGGCTTTTGTGTAGTCCTTTGGATTAGTGAAAGATGCACATAGCAATAAATGTTTGAAACTAATTAATAAAGATTGTATTCAGAAATCACAACAATAGTTTCCTTTTTTCCTTTTAAATATTTTTAACGAACTATGATTAGAAATAAACATTTACAAAGAAAAATAAGCCTTTTGGATATGAGTCTTAGAATGTGGGTAGGTTTATTTTAATTTAGGTGAGTTTTAAGTTAGGCCAGTAGGACGAAGACATGTGAAAATTAATTAATTTGTTTTTATCTAATAGGACTGTTAGCCGTAAGGGCAATCTTGAGCCGAAAAGATAACGGTGAGGCTAATTTTTACAAAATAGGTGGACGGAGGGTATTATTGTACCAACTTCAATAGTCTAGGGGCAGTTTTGACCCTTTTTCGTATTCTCAATACTCCAAAACTGGGGCAGAAGTTTGTTTTATTTTACGGTTTTTTCTGTAGAAACGGTTCCAAAGGTTGTAATTCAGTTCACGGTTCTTTTCCCATTCTTTTCCCTGTTAAGAACTTCTGATCGATCTTTGAGAATATTTGAAGGCCCCATGCCAGGGTTATTGGGCAACCTTCCGCATGTCATATCTCAGTTAAAAAAGAAAATAAAAGGAAAAAAATGATAGAGTCTTATCGGTGAAAACCCATATGGGCATTGTTAGGCGGCTGTGAGCAGGGAAATGAGAGTCTTGTTGGTGAAAACCCGAATGGGCACTGTAAGGCGATAGTGAGCAGTGAAATGAGAGAGTCTTATAGGTGAACCCAAATGGGCACCATAGGGCGACATTGAGTAGAGAAATGAGAGATGTCAGTTAGCGAAAACCCGCAAAAGGCGCTACTAGCCGAATGAGGGTCTTCGATACACCGGCATGAGCACAACCAAGACAGTTTCAAGATGAAAATTTGCGATGGATTTTGAGAATTAGACAGCTCGACGGATCAGGCGTCCAGTCCAAAATTCATGTCATGATTCATTGAAGTCGGCACATACTTCCAAATAAGTCTCCCTATTCCTTTTCCCGAAAAGGACGCCTTTCATTTATGCACAGTTCGTTTTCACCTTCAATTATTCTTCTATTTTTACCCATAATTTTTCTTTGAGTCCCTTTCGGTCTAATCTTTCCTCAAAAGCGAAGCAAAGAAATGGCTGCAAAACTGGCTACAGTTTCCCAAAATATCGAGCACAATTTGGGGCATATATGGCATTGACGAAGGCATGATCCATCTGTGATCTCATTTGATAAGGCAAACAAGGTGTCTCAAAAAAAACTGAAAATATTGCCTAAGCAAGACTTGCCTCATGAGAAAAGTTGATAAGCACTACGGACACAAACTGATATTGGGTGCAAGACAACTGAGTTTGATTTTAAAGAAATATTGCATTGCCTCAGAGACAATGGTAGCAATACCAAGGACGTCTGGGTATGAAACAGTTGGGGGAAACATTGGAAAACCAAGGTCTCCAGAAATGATACAGAGCAACCGAGCATCTCGGTACTACACTGATAGAATTGGTTCTTTAACAACAGTGGCCGTGAATCAAACTACTCAGGGCATCAAAGCCACAAACCAACCACCACTTTGAAAACTCATAAATTTTTCTTTGTTTGAAGCAGAAACAAAGCAGTGCAGAATGACGATTCTCAAAGAACGAATGTCACCGAACGTAAGCTCCTTAAAATCTCCATTTTTCTTTTATTTTTAGCATGCATCACTAAGATTCACACCTCCTAGTTTAGTAACTTAACTTAGGTAGAACCGTTTCGCCTAGGGGGATCTAGCTCATAGTTCCGGGTAGAAGTACTTTTCGCCCAGGTTGTTTTACGTAGCTTAACTCAGGTAGAACCGTTTCACCTAGGGGGATCCAGCTCATAGTTCCGGGTAGAATTACTCTTCGCTCACGTTGTTTTATATAGCTTAACTCAGGTAGAATCGTTTTGCCTAGGGGGATCCAGCTTATAGTTTCGGGTAGAAGTACTCTTCGCTCAGGTTATTTTACGTAGCTTAACTCCGGTAGAACCATTTCGCCTAGGGGGATCCAGCTCATAGTTCTGGTTAGAAGTACTCTTCGCTCAGGTTGTTTTACGTAGCTTAACTCAGGTATAATCGTTTCGCCTAGGGGGATCCAGCTCATAGTTCCGGGTAGAAGTACTCTTCACTCAGGTGTTTTACGTAGCTTAACTCAGGTAGAACCGTTTCGCCTAGGGGGATCCAGCTCATAGTTCCGGGTAGAAATACTCTTCGTTCAGGTCATTTTACATAGCTTAACTCAGGTAGAACCATTTCGCCTAGGGGGATCCAGCTCATAGTTCCGGGTAGAAGTACTCTTCGCTCAAGTTGTTTTTCGTAGCCTAACTCAGGTAGAACCATTTCTCCTAGGGGGATCCAACGCATAGTTCCGGGTGGAAGTAATCTTCGCTTAGGTTGTTTTACATAACTTAACTCAGGTAGAACCGTTTCGCCTAGGGGGATTCAACTCATAGTTTTGGGTAGAAGTACTCTTCGCTCAAGATGTTTCATGTAGCTTAACGCGGGTAGATCCGTTTCGCCTAGGGGGATCCAGCTCGTAGTTCCGGGTAGAAGTACTCTTCTCTCATGTCGTTTTACATAGCTTAACCCAGGTAGAACCATTTCACCTAGGGGGACCCAACGCATAGTTCCGGGTAGAAGTACTCTTCGCTCAGGATGTTTTACGTAGCTTAACTCGGGTAGAACCATTTTGCCTCGGGGGATCCAGCTCATAGTTCTGGGTAGAATGTACTCTTCACTTAGGATGTTTTACGTAGCTTAACTCGGGTAGAACCATTTTGCCTAGAGGAATTCAGCACTTTATCAGTAATACAGGGTGCCAACCCCTGGTTACCTTCTTCTTCTTCAGTGATACAGGGTACCAACCCTTGGTTATATTCCATCTCAGTAGTACAAAGCGCGAACCCTTGGTTACATTACTTTTAGTAATACAGGGTACCAACCCCTGGTTACGTCCCTTCATGTAATACATTGTACCAACCCCTAGTTACATTTTCTTCCTAGTAATACAGGCTACCAACCCTTGGTTACATTTTCTTCCTAGTAATACAGGGTACCAACCCCTGGTTACATTCCTTTCCTGTAATACAGGGTGCCAACCCCTGGTTACATTTCCTTCTAGTAATACAGGGTACTAACCCCTGGTTACATTCCTTCCCGGTGATACAGGGTGCCAACCCCTGGCTACATTTCCTTCCAGTAATACAGGGTACTAACCCCTGGTTACATTCCTTCCTAGTGACACAGGGTGCCAACCCCTGGTTACTTTCCCTTTCAGCAATACAGGGTACCAACCCCTGGTTACCTATCCTTTTGGTAACGTAAGGTACGCAATCCCTCGTTACAAATTTTATCTCTTAGTTTGTTTATACTACTGTTTCTGTGTGCCTATTAATAAATCAGATAGTTTATAGCTTTCTATGATAACTCAAAAAAAATTCCTAGTCCGAACTGGGGCAGAAATATTTTGTTTGTTTTGTTCGTCTTTGATGGATTTGCAGGACCCTGCCTTAAAGCACATATTATAGAGATCAAAGCTTGCAATTTCAGTTCTCATCAGAAGAGAGAAGGTTGTTGATCATAAAATAGATGGAGTTAGTTCCAATGAGGTGTCAGCAACTCGGTGTCTCAATATTCATCTTCTCAAATTCTGAGCGGGAAATCAAGCAATCGAGAATGAGCCATAGTCTTTTCTTCAAAGAGCATCAAGATCCAATCTAAGGTCAACACAAGAGAGCAGGTCAAGAATCAAGATTTGACTCCAGAAGACACATAGATAAGAATTTTGTAACTATTAGTTTGCAACAATATGTAGTTCTCTTCTTCTTTTGATGTAAGCAACAAGTAACAGTAACAACAACAACAACAACAACAACAACAATAGTCTTAACTCCAGTGTTCGGTAGTCCCAGCTACCAAATTTTTCCAGAACTACACTGACCTGATTCTTTTACAGGCAAGGATATGTAGTCAACCTCGGAATCAAGGTTCGGTCACCCCTTTTTAAAAAAATTCTTTTATTAGAGTCATAGGTGAGCAAAGGTTAGTCATGGCATTCACTATCTTTGCACGAAAACTCTTCATGTTCTCGAGCAAAGAGGGGCAGTTGTAAATGCCTAATTTTTGTTTTTTCTTTTACATTTTACTTTTGAATAATTACTTTGTGTGTTAGTAGATTTTTGAATTAGATTGTTAGTTTAATTAGTTTGTTAAGGGGGTTAAGGGATTGGGATTTTCATTTTAAAGAAGAAATTGGCCAAAAGTAGACCAAAATCAGCGGCCCAAAGCACCTGACCCGCCCAACTGAAGACCCCAACCAGACGTGCCAAAATGGCATCGTTTTGGTTAAGTGGATGAGATTTAATCTTAGCCACACATCTTAACTTGATCCAACGGTTCTGATTTAATCGTCACTTAGTCTATTTAAAGCCTAAAGAGCCAAAAATTTGCCCCCATTTTGCCCTATTTCCTTTTTCTCTTCCTCTCTCTTAACTCTCTCTTCTCCATATCCCTATCTCTTCCGCCCGCACCCTCCACGACGGCGGCGGAGGCCGGAGATCGCCACCGCCGGCGGCCGGCTTCCAAACCACCCCAAAGTTTCACCATCTCTTCCTCTCAACCCCCTCTCCATGAGTCCACGCCTCATATCCTCTAAAACTCCACCAATCTCCACAAATGTAAGGAAATCTGAAACCCTAGGCTCTCTTTCTATTTGAAATTCTCCACAAACCAAACCATCTCACCCCACAATACCTACATCAACGGAAAGTGCTCTTGAAGACCTACCTATTGATGCCAACTTCACCCAAAACTCCGGCGACCACCCCACTGCCCGCCGCCGCTGCTTCTCCATTTTCTTTCTTGTTTATTATTCTTTTTCTTTTTCGACCAAAGGCACTTGTTTCTTTTTGGAAATACGCCAGAATTTATTGGTTTAGCGTCTGCCAAAAAGAAACATGCACCTCGGGGTCGAACAGCTACTCCTTCACATCCCCATCATCTTCTCGTGGCTCGAACAATGCCAAATGCCCTCGATTGGTATAAATCTAACTTCTTTTATCTTTTCTGATTTTTCGCTTTTGCAATTAGTGTTAGTTTTAAAGGTTTAATTTCTATTAATGTTGTTGTTATGTATGTGCAATTGCATAGTAGTCTTCAATTACATGTTACTTTATAAAAGTGAATTTCAGTTCTTTGACCTAGCTGGTCGAGCAGTTCGTTATTGTCTATTAGTTCTGATTTTTGGTTCTTCAACCTAACCGGTCGACTATTTTGTGTGAATTTGTTAAATGTGAATGTCATTTCTTCGACCTAACCGGTCGAGTAGTTCATTGTTGTCTATTAGTTCTGATTTTTTATTCTTCGACCTAGTCGATCGATAGTTAAGTCTTTATGTTGATTTAATAAAAAACCAAAAAGATTAGTTGAATTGTTTATATATTTAGGCGTACATTTAGTTGTTATTAATCGTGATAGCTTAGCGATGTTCGTTTAATTTCCATTTCGAGCATTAGCTTGTTAAATTCAGTTGTTGTTCCATGTTAGTTTGCACAAATCGAACTCATTCTAATCTAGTTTGTCTGAATACTTAGTTCAATTGCATTTTGAGTCTTGTTTCTACTTTGCTAGTTCATATTTGGTTGGAGTTTGAGTGTATAAGTTGAATTTCAGTCATGTGTAGGTAAAAGTTGAATACTTGAGTTTAAAGTACATGGTTGTTGGGTACTTTACTGTTCAAACATGCTGGAAATGCAACTGCTCTGTTTTGTGTCAGAATTTGGTGAAAAATATATTGTTTTGACACACAAAAGTTAGTCCTTTTGGACAGATTTTTGGTGAACCAAATCTTGCCAAAATGACTTATTTTTCCTACTTAAAGATGTCATTCTTTCACACTTGAGGGGATCCATTTTAGAGTGGAAAAAATATCTTGAGAGTTGTTTTGAATACACAAAAACATAAAAAATTTCAGCAGCTGAACACATAAAGAGTAAGCTGAGATGGTGAGTTTTGTGAGTGAATTTTAGAGTGCAAACCTTTGAAAAAATATAGGTCTTCTTTAGAGTTGATTTTGGGTTCCTCTCTAAAGTTTTCGGGCTGTTTAAACACGATTTTGCTGTTGTTTCATGCTGCTTTTGTTGCTAAAATACAATTCTTCCCCGCTGACATTCTCTTTTCTGTTGTCCAGGTAACTTTCGGTCCATGTAAACTCCTAAAATTGAGTTGGAATGAAAGATAATGACACTGGGAAATATTAGTAGTTTCATTTATCTTATTGTAATTCATTTTTACATGCTCCTGAATGTTGGATAATGTTATTACTATATGCTAGTTAATTAAATTGTGTCAAGCATCTTTAGTCTTATGTTAAAGTTCTAGATATAATGTTGTTTGGCCCTCAATTGCTCGTATAAAACATGTAGTAAACTTTGGATCCATGTAGTTATGCTTGTTTCGTTGTTTCCAATCTAGTTTTTTTTCTCTCATTGATTAGATTTGTAACAACCCAGTCGGTCGTTTTGCGTATTAGGATCCCGTCTCCCTGAATGAAACCTTCCTTAGTGGCTATTTGTTCTTTATGACTCGCGGGAGTGGGTGGTTCGGTACTTGGGAATGATTTGGATGGTTTAGGAACACTTGGTTCCTTAAGGTTGGCCTATTTGGCCAAGTTTGACTTCGGTCAACATTTCGAGCAAACGACCACGGAATCGAGTTCTGGCAGCTCCAGTAGCTTCGTATAATGATTTTGGACTTGGGCGTAGGTTCGGCTCGGGTTTCTGATGACCCGAAAGCATTTCGGCACCCGAAATGGAAATTAGGATTTCCTTATCTTTGAAATTTGGGTTGGGACGTGAATTTATGCTATCGAGGTCCGAATGGAATTCCGGAACCGGTAATAGTTTCGTATAGTCATTCATGACTTGTTTGTAAAATTTGAGGTCATTCCGAGTAGTATAGACCCGTTCGGCGCAATGATATGAAATCTAGAGTTCTTAAAGTCTTAAGTTTGAATTCAAGAGGTTTGGCGGGTGATTTCAAGTTATAGTGATGTTCTGAGTGTTCCGTGAGCTCGAGCGAGTCCGTCATATGATTTGGGACCTGTTGGTATATTTTTGTTGGAGGCTCGGGTGGGACCAGGGGCTTCCCGAACCCCGCACGGGGCCAAAAACAAGCAAATCCACTGCTGGTGTGGCTACTTCTGGTGTGACCGCACCTGCGGTCTCTCAGTCGCAGGTGCGAGTGCGCACATGCGGTCCAGCCTTCGTAGGTGCGACCCCCATCGTAGGCGCGACCCTTTCTTCTGCAGGAGCGTGACCGCTGGTGCGGACTCCTTCTCCGCAGGTGCGATGCCAGGGTCCCAGGCCCTTTTCCGCAGGGGCGATGATATTCTCGCGGGTGCGAGACCGCACCTGCGGTCCCAAGGTCGCATGTGCGGAAATCACTGTTACCAACCCCTTTTAAATGTCCAAATTACGGGTTTCTTCATTTTTATCCACCATCAACCTCCATTAGAGAGCATCCAAGTTTGAGCAACACCTCCCACGACCACCCACTGTAGGGGAAAGTAATTCTCTTATATTTTTCACTATTATGCATAAAATTCAACAGGTTTAATTCCTAAAGAATCAAAAATTCATAAAATTTGGATAGAAATTCTAGGGCTTTGAATAAATTGGTGAATTATTCATTTGAGGCTATGAATCCTTGTATAAACCACATCACTTCGATCCTTAGACTTCGGGTAGGTGATTCCTTCAAGAATTTTCAAAATCCAACGTGTGGGCCCGGGGTCGAAATTCCGGAAATGGTCAAGAATGCTTAAATTTAGGATTTCTTGTTGATTCTTCTTCTTGGAACCTAAATTAATTCAATTATACCATGATTGGTTAGTTGCGAGCCGTTGAGGGTGAATTTCGGAGATTCGGGCGCATCCTTTATCCGAGGAGTGATATCGTCACGAGGTGAGTCTCCTTTCCAAACTTGTAAGGGGGAAATGTCCCCTTAGGTTCCTTGTTTGCTATGTGTACATGTTGAGGGGGGGCGCGTACGTACCAAGTGACGAGAGTCCGTACGTGGAGACTATATTGCTATGTCAGGTAGCCGTAGGACCCACGAGCATGCCATTTTGTGCCTTATTTGCACCATTGTATGTATTATAAACTGTGTTTATTGTTGAAATGACACGGGAGAGGTAAAACTATGATGAGTTAAATCTTAATTGGCTATCAGTGATATAATGTTGACACAATCCTGTTGAGTTCACGGTCGAGTCGGTACCCGTAGGTACCTATATGTAATATTATTATTATCGAGTCAGCACACGAGTCGCATGTATGATTCGCGATCGTGGGGAGCTTATTATTATTATCGAGTCAGCACACGAGTCGCAGGTATGATTCGCGATCGTGGGGAGCTTATTATTATTATCGAGTCAGCACACGAGTCGCACGTATGATTCGCGATCGTGGGGAGCTTATGACCTCAGTCCTTATGACCTACCCTATGACTCCGGGCGGTTGTCTTGTTCGTGTCGGTATATGTTGTTGTCTTGTCCGTGTCGGTATATGTACACTTGAGTCTGGATCACATATGACAGTATTGGCAAGGTATTGGTGAATAAGAGGAATTTGCACTTGGTATTCCTACTTGTGTTACATTATGTAAGTCTCATATTTTCCTACGGACCTTCCGGGACTACCAGATCACGGGTCTGGGTCCGTTTACCAAAAATGTTGACCAAGTCAACTTTATTCAATTAATTATCATAAATTCAACTCTTTATCAAATTTTCACATAAAGGCTTCCGGCAACGCGCCCGGGCTGCGCACGCACATCGAGGTGAGATTAATGGAGGCTTTCAGGGCCTCGAAACACAGTCATAATTAAATTTACATAAGATGACCTTTTGGGTCATCACAAGCTACCCCTCTAAAACAAACGTTCGTCCTCGAACGGACGTAGAATCGTACCTGAAGTGCTGAATAGTTGTGGATACCTGCTCCGCATGTCCTCCTCGGACTCCCAAGTCGCCTCATCGACTCGTTGGCCCCTCCACTAGACCTTTACGGCAGAAACTCTCTTAGACCTCAAGTGGCGGTCCTGCCTATCAATAATAGCAATTGGCTCCTCCTCGAAGCCTAACTTCTCATCTAGCTGAATAATGCTGAAATCAATCACGTGAGAGAAATCGGCATGATATCTCCGGAGCATGGATACATGATAAACCGGATGAACTCCTGATAAGGCGGGAGGTAAAGAGAGCTCATAAGAAACCTCCTTGACTCGCCTCAACACCTCAAAAGGGCCTATAAACCTGGGGCTCAGCTTGCCCTTCTTCCCGAATCTCATAACGCCCTTCATCGGCGAAACCTTCAACATAACCTTATCTCCCTCCATAAATGCTACATCACGCACCCGCTGATCTATGTAACTCTTCTGTCTGGACTGAGTTATGCGAAGTCTCTCCTGAATAATCTTCACCCTATCCAGAGCATCTCTCACCAGATCTGTGTCATATAACTTGGCCTCGCCAGGCTCAAACCACCCGATAGGAGAATGACATCGCCGACCATATAAATCCTCGAATGGAGCCATCTCGATGCTGGACTGATAACTGTTATTGTATGCAAACTCCGCCAAAGTCAAGAACTAGTCCCACTGACCGCCAAAATCAATCACACAAGCCCTGAGCATATCCTCCAAAATCTGAACTGTACGCTCCGACTGACCATCAGTTTGAGGGTGAAATGCTAAGCTGAGATCTACTTGAGTGCCCATCTCACTGTGCAATTATCTCCAGAAGTGCGAGCTGAACTGAGGACCTCGATCTGATATAATGGACACCGGCACACCATGCAACCGGACTATCTCCC
>ML253857.1:112805-148022 GCA_005239495.1 Nicotiana undulata | reverse complement strand
TAAGTGAAATTCTCCCTGATCACGAATCAAACTTGTGACTCAGGGGCAATAAAAATATAAGTTTTCCCCGATCACGAATCAAACCTGTGACTCGGAGGCCATGAATGCATGAATGCGCGTACGCGACTGCATGAATGCATATATATATGTGTGTATGTAGACACCGTGGTACTGACTCGCCCACACTTAACGGGATCGGATACTCACACCTCACTTGATAGCCAAAGTTAGGATTTTCATCATATTATCCTCTTTTCTCATAATATTACCATGATTGAACAATTCAAGTACGAGAAGGAATTTTAACCACCTTCATTTAGCTCAACAGCTCATTATTCATTTACTATTTGCTCTTTATCAATTATATCAGGAGTAACACAATTACTCAATTGATGGAGTTCATAATTCTTATCTGAATATTATGTACATTAAATTCGCAGCTATCTTAGCTCAATTTCATCAAATATCCGTAATAACTTGTACAAAACATCAGATAATATCAAACAACAATTAGAACATGCTCGTGGGTCCTACGGCTACCCGACATACAGTATAGATGCCACGTACGGACTCTCGTCACGTGGTACGTACGTAGCCCCCTCAACGAGCACAATTAGCAATCAAGAGCCTAGGGGACATTTCCCCCTTACAAAGTTTGGAAAGGAGACTCACCTCGTGTCGAATCTACCTCTCGGATCAAGAAAGCGCCCGCGACTCCGACTCTATACCTGAGGACTCGTAAATGGAGTAGGAAAATCTGTATGATATTTTTGAAAAATATTGCACAGTACTCTTTTAGAACCGCAAAATTTTACGTTGCTATTATTCCAACAAATTCTCGTTGGAAGCTTTTGTACGGATGGAGCTTAGCATTCTACTATTGAACATTGTAAATGAGGAAGCAAGACTTATATTTCAGTAATTTTATGAAGGAACTTTGTAGGATTTTTCTAAGCAATTTTGGCTAAGGTGCAAAGCCCACTTACGGATTGCTAACAGAACAATGAAGGGTTGAATTCAATATATGAACTATTATGATATGGAGTCCTTTTATTCAAGGTGTACTTAGCAATTACTTTTCAAGTCTTTTATTCAATTGTGAAGTGTCTCTTCATTAGTACATTAGGTTGCCACCTAATGAAGATCTACTAAGAGTCATAGCTAAAAAATGTGGCTAGCTGCCACGTCTTTGGAGGGTGAAATTTATTAATTTTTATCCACTATTAGTTAATTGGGTAATGTCCTGTTACCTGATAATTAATCAATTACCCGCATAATTAAGAATTATTTCTACTTAGTTAAAATATTACTCACTTTTCACACACCTTACTATTATGGCCATGTGGTATCTGATATAGTACTAATCCATAAATGACATAACGGAACTACTCCCGGTGCCGAAATTTTGTTCGGACATCAATAACATAAAATCATGTTCCAGATCCAATTTCAAACTTAAGGAAATTCTTATTTCAATATTGGGCGCTGAAATGCTCCCGGGTCATCGAAAACCCGTTCCGAACATACGCCTAATTCCGAAATCATTATACGAAGCTACTGGAGCTGTCAGAACTCGATTCCGAGGTCGTTTGCTCAAAATGCTGCTCGGAACCCAAAATCAGCCAAATAGGCTAGCCTTCAGGAACCAAGTATTCCTGAACTTGCCACAACACTTCCGAATTTCGAACTACCAACCCACCAAAGTCATAAGGCACGAGTAGTCGCTATGGGAAGAGTCATTCACGGGAACGGAGTCCCAACACACAAAACGACCGGCTGGGTCGTTACAGATGGCCGACATGGCAAAAAATGGATAGACATGCAAATTCAACAGGAAGGGACCTTAAAACTGAGAGGACACCTTGTTGTGGACTTAGGGCTCTAATACATGGATAACAAGCCACTTTGAGAAAATATTCCTATTTTGCAAAATGACCAACGTGGCAAAACGTGGCTAGACATGCAACATTTGGCTACGACCCCGAAGCCAAGAACTTAAGACTCACTAGGAAGATCAGATCCTATGTGGGTTGCCTACGTATCCCGCCCGAAAGATGAGAATCATGTATGCGTAGTTTGGGAAGATTGGCCAACATTGAAAATACTTGCAAAAGGGTCCATTAGACTTAGAAAAATGAGTTGCCTCTTTTTGGATTTTTTTGTGAAAATGGTGTGAAGGTGTAAAATCTTTTTGGAATTTTTCTTTCATTTTTTTTTCTTTTTTGAAAATACTATGAAAGAAAAACAAAAGTGGACCTTACTTGCTTCATTTTAAATTTCACCATCTTTTCTCTCTCATTTGCTCTCAACCATCAATGGTCCACCAAATAACCCCTTTACCCTTAAAGAATGCGGCATGTAGCATATAGGGATGATTAAATATCTTTTTGGGCCACGGGCCCATTTTGACATAATTTGGATAGTACTCCTACAACGGGACACAGTGCTTAGAACCGAGCCCTGCTAGGTTTAAATGACATGACGCAAATAAGCATGACCTAAAGGCTGACCTACATTTGGGGTTTACTAGACAAGGAAATTTGAGGCAGCACGTGGTCGATGGCGGCTTCTCTAGCTGTCCGCCCACTCCACGCTCCCAGGACACCCCCTAAAGACATGGGTAACTCACAAAAAGGTCGTGTACGCTCAAACGTACACCGGAAGACTTGTTACAGAAAGAAGACTCGAGGTTATGGAAATGATGACAGTTACAAAGCAGTAAACACATAAATGAAAAGTTGTAAACACATAAACAACTAGCAAATAAAATGACATAAACAAAATAAAAATCAGATAAAGCAAATAAAAATAAAATAAAATAAAATAAAACATAAAAACCTCAATCGAATATTCTAAAAAGCCAACAAGGTGATATGATAGTTCTTAAATCAACATGAAACAGTAGGCAATATTATGTCATTCATCATAACATATGAAACCAACAGCACACATAAAAGAGAAAAGGAGAAGAGATGGACTTTCAATGGAATTTGAAATTCAACTGCTTGGACTGTTTTGAAGCTCACAAGCAAAATATCGTGAATGGAACCTCGGCAGGCGACAGACTGACCCTTCGCCAGAGAAACTCAAATCTAACTGACGAACTCGAACTATACTCGAAATCTCAACCCATACACGTGAAGAAACATGAAATACAGGAGGCTACTGATCTATCTATCTCCCCGCATTATTGGAAAATTTCACATCTTTTCTATGGAGACACTGACTGCATGTGCCAAGTGTCGATTGTCCAAAAACCAAATGTGTTTCTACTCTTAAGGAATTAGATTCTTTTGTCCGTTTTTTATTTTTGGACTCTATGGAAAAGAGTTAATCCCTCTCAATCTTTATCCTTTTTCGTCTGTTTCCCCCTCCCCTATTTTTTTGTGTGTTTTGTCTGTCTAAGGTTCACTGGAAAATTGGGGATGGCGCCGCTACTCTCTTGGGGTGGGCGGCTGATATTTGGTGAATGGAGGTGGGGTGGCTCGTCTTAGTTTAGGAGATGGGGGTGGGGCGGCTACGATGTGTTGAGAGGAAGGAGTTCGGAGGCTATTTGGAGCTGGATTAATGGGGTTTGAAGGCTGGTTGACGGGGTGGATCAAGGTTGGGCGATGGTAGTAGGTTTCCCTGCCGTTCTTAATTCTTTCCCTTTTTTTGTGTAGGATGCGGCTAATCTTCTCTTGTATCCCTAGAAATTAGGTTTTTGTTTGTTACCTTCATTATTTGTATGGGAGTGGGAATTAATTATGGGTTGTTGGTGGGGTTATTGGGCTAATAGATTTTAGGCTTAGGAGACAAATCCGAAATTGGGCCAATATTGTATTGGTTTTTGAATTAAGCAAGATATTAGGGCAAAGCTTTGTCCAAATCAACTCGTTTTCTTAAACATGCATTTAAACAAAATTACTAAGAAAAGTATTAATAAATTTAGTCAATAACATAAATTACTAAATTGAATTATATTATATTATAAAATGGAATAATTTTTTTGGTATTTTTTAAGGATTATACTAAAATAAAAGTAGAAAAAAAAGTTGATTAAAATGGTAGTAAAACTAGAACAATATCAGTAAAAAGGGATTTATGAACTCAATAAAAATGAAAATATTTTTGTGTTTTTTCAAATTGTAATTTGAAGTCAGAAAAAAATGATTAAATCTCCAAAAAAATAAAGTTAAGTTAAATAAATATTATTAAACACTAAAAATAGCTCAACAATGTGATGGGTCAATATTTCGTGCTTACAATGAATAGTGTATTTCAACCTTATCTCGACTCGTTTGTCATAGTATTCATTGATGATATCCTGGCGTACTCACATAGCCAAGAGGATTGTATTACAACGGCGGAGGGAGGAGAAACTTTATGCCAAGCTCTCCAAGTGTAAGTTTTGGTTTAGTTTGTGGCATTCTTGGGGCACGTGGTGTCCAGTGAGGGGATTAAGGTAGACCCAAAGAAGATAGAGGTGGTTTAGAGTTAGCCCAGGTCGTTCTCAGCTACTGAGATTCAGAGCTTTCTCCGCTTGGCCGGTTATTATCGTAGCTTCGTGGATGGTTTCTCATCTATCACATCGCCTTTGAATTGACCTAGAAGGGTGATACTTTTAGGTGGTCGGATGAGTGTAAGGAGAGCTTTCAGAAGCTCAAAACTGCCTTGACCACAACTCCAGTTCTGGTTTTGCCTTCAGCTTCAGGCTCTTATACAGTGTATTGTGATGCTTCCCGGTTTGGTATTGGGTGTGTCTTAATGCAGGAGGGCAGAGTGATTGCTTATGCTTCACGTCAGTGGAAGCCTCATGAGAAGAACTACCATGTTCATGATTTGGAGTTGGCTGCCATCGTTCATGCATTGAAGATTTGGAGGCACTATATTTGCGGTGTGTCTTGTGAGGTATTTATAGATCATTGGAGTCTCCAGCACTTGTTCAAACAAAAGAATATAAACCTGAGGCACCGAAAATGGTTGTAGATGCTAAAGGACTATGATATTGCTATTCTATATCATCCCAGGAAGGCCAATGTGGTGGCCGATGCCTTGAGTAGAAAGGAGGTGAATATGGGTAGCCTTGCATTCATTCTTGTTGGTGAGAGACCGCTTGCAGTTGATGTTCGGGCCTTGGCCAACTAGTTCGTGAGATTAGATGTTTCGGAGCCCAGTCTGGTTCTAGCTTATGTGGTTTCTCGGTCTTCCTTATTTGATCGCATCATAGAGCGCCAGTATGATGATCCCCATTTGCTTGTCCTTAAGGACACGTTTCAACACAGTGATTCCAAGGATATTACTATTGGGGATGATGTGGTGTTGATGATGCAGGGTTTGGATTTGTGTGCCTAATGTAGATAGGCTACATGAGTTGATTCTTGAGGAGGCCCACATTTCATGGTATTCCATTTATTCGGGTGTCGCGAAGATGTACCAGGACTTGAGGCAGCACTATTGGTGGAGGAGGATGAAGAAAGATATAGTGGGTTTTGTAGCCAGTGCCATAATTGTCAACAAGTGAAGTGTGAGCATCAGAGGCAGAGCGTATTGCTTCAGAGGCTTGAGATTCCGAAGTGGAAATGGGAGCGGATCATCATGGATTTTATAGTTGGGCTCCCACGGACTTCGAGGAAGTTTGATGTTATATGGGTGATTGTGGATAGGTTGACCAAGTCTGTGAACTTCATTCCAGTTGGGACTACTTATTCTTCGCAGCGGTTGACTGAGATTTACATCCGCGAGATTGTTCCCTTTCATGGTGTGCCAGTGTCCATCATTTCAAATCGGGATACATAGTTTACATCGTAGTTTTGGAGAGTCGTGCAGCGAGAGTAGGGCACACAGGTTGAATTGAGTACAACATTTCACCCTCAAACGGGCAGGCAGTCTGAGCACACTATTCAGATATTGGAGGATATGCTAGACACTTGTGTCATAGATTTGGGGGGTTCTTGGGATCAGTTTCTACCGTGCAGAGTTTTCCTACAATAATAGCTACCAATTGAGCATTTAGATGGCTCCGTATGAGGCTTTGTATGGGAGACGATGTCGGGCTCTAGTGGGATGATTTGAGTTGGTGAGGCTGGGTTATTGGGTACCGACTTAGTTCAGGATGCTTTGGACAAGGTTAAGTCGATTCAGGATCAGCATCGCACGACGCATTCCATATAGAAGAGTTACGCCGATCGGAAGGTCCGTGATGTTGCTTACATGATCGGGGAGAAGGTACTGCTCAAGGTTTCACCTATGAAGGGTGTTATGAGGTTTGGTAAGAAGGGCAAGTTGAGCCCTTGGTATATTGAGTTGTTTGAGGTGCTTCATAGAATTGGAGAGGTGGCTTACAAGTTTGCCTTGCCGCCTAGTCTAGTGTTTCATGTTTCTATGCTCCGGAAGTATGTCGGCGATCCGTCTCATGTTTTTTATTTCAGCACGGTTCAGTTGGATGGTGATTTGACTTATGATGTGGAGCTGATGGCCATTTTGGGTCGGCAGGTTTGAAAGTTGAGGTCAAAGGACATAGCTTCAGTGAAGGTGCAGTGGAGAGGACAGCCAGTTGAGGAGGCTACTTGGGAGACCTAGCGGGAGATGCATAGCAAATATCTACGCCTATTTGAGACTCCAAGTACGTTTCTAAACCCGTTCGAGGACAAAATTTTGTTTAAGAGAGGGCCTCGTTCCCCCATTTACTGCTCATATTTATGCTTAATAGTTGCTACGTGACTTGCCCAGGTAGTTGGTTCGGGCCCAAAGAGGTTTCGGAATGTGTTGAGAAACTTAGTCTCAAGGTTGGAAGATTTAGTTGAAAAGGTTGACCAGATGTTGACTTGTGCGTAAATGGCTCCGGAATGGGGTTTTGATGGTTCCGCTAGCTCCTTTGGGTGATTTTGGACTTAGGAGTGTGTCCGGATAGTGATTTGGAGGTCCGTAATTAAATTAGGATTGAAATCGCGAAAGTTGGAATTTAGAAGTTTGACCGAGAGTGGACTTTGTGGTTACCGGGATCGTATGGGGTTCCGGGAGTTGGAGTAGGTCCATTGTTTCGTTTGTGACTTGTGTGCAAAACTTGAGTTCAATTGGACGTGATTTGATAGGTTTCAGCATTATAATGTTGAAGTTGAAAATCCATAAGTTCATTAGGCTTGAATTGATGTGTGATTCATGGTTTTAGCGTTGTTTGATGTGATTTGATGCTTCGAGCGAATTTGTATGATGTTTCATGACTTATTGGTATGTTTGAACGGGGTCCCGAGGTCCTCGGGTGTGAAACGGATCAAGTTCGTCTTTATTTTGGTCTTTGTTGGACTTCTAATATTTGTGTATCTAGTTTCCTCTTTCGCGATCACGAAGAAAGGGACGCGAGCGCGAAGAGTTGTTGCTGGCAGGTGGTAATTTATTCTTCGCGTTCACGATATTAGGCCCGCGTTCATGAATCTTTGAGAGTCTCAGGTCATCACGGATGCAAGAAGGTTCACACGTTCGGGTAGAGGAGTTGTCAGTTGGAGCATCATTCTTTAAGCCTATGCGATCGCGTAGTTATGCATGCATTCGCAAAGAGTCAGGTCGGGTAAGAATCACGTTCGCGGTAGTGTCTTCGCATTCACATAGACTATCCCGCGTTCGCGACATCGTTCCCGCGATTGCGATGCATAACGTCTGGGAAGAAACTTAAATATTTCAAAACGAGGTTTTGAGTTCATATCACAAATTTGATTTTGGGAGCTCGGTTGGAGGCGATTCTTGGAGAGATTTTCAAGGTTGTGATTGGGGTAAGTGATTCTTACTTAATTTTGGTTAAATTCCATGTTTATGTATTTGATTTCATCATTTAATTAGTGATTTGGGTTGGAAAATTGGGGGGAAATGGAGGAAAGTTCTTAGGCTGAATTTTGAGGATTTGATCGAGATTTTGGTATCGGATTTGAGTAATTTTGTTATGGGTGGACTCGTGGTTGGATGGTGTTCGGATTTTATGACTTTTATCGGATTTCGAAACGTGGACCTGAGGTCGACTATTGAGTTGACTTTTTGACTTTTGATTAAGAACTTAGTAATTTCATATGGAATTGATCCATTTAGCTCGTGTTGATTGTATCGAATTGTTTGTGGCTAGATTGGGGGCATTTGGAGGCCGTTTCGCGAGGGAAGTGCGTGTTGGAGTAGAGATTTGCACGGGTTGAGAGTTTCCTTTATTGATACATCATATTATCATTTCTTGGGTTGATTATCATGATTTTTGTGAGCCCGAGGGACTGGAGAGATTAATGACTAAGTAAGGATGAGGGTCTATTGTGAGTGATATTCATGGGTTCGGGATGAACGCCGCAGCAAGCTTTATTGATTCATGCCAGTATTTGGCTTATTATAGCGCTTGGGCTGGATCGACCCTCTGGAGTCTACACATCCACAGTGGGCGCAATGCTAGCAGTTATGTACACTTGGGCTGGATTTACCCTAATTTATTTGTATTTGGGATGGATCTGCTCTGTTATGTGTTGAGTTTTATTTCAAAAACTGGAAAGCATGTCTAAATTCTTGTACCTTTACTTGTAGACTATGAATTTCTGAGATATCAATGTCATATTTTTCTGTACCTTTTAATGTTGTAAGTGGGCTGTAATACTCAAACTCGTCACTATTTTTGGTCCAAAGGTTAGATTTGTTACTTTTTAAGCTGGTTGTACTCATGCTACACCATGCACCTCGTGTGCAGATCCAGGTGCTTTCGGTTATGGCGGTTGTTGACTCGCGAAGCTCGGACATCCGGAGATCATCCAGGTAGCTGCATGGCATTTCGCAGACCTTGACTCTCTTCCCCTATTTTTCAGTTTATTTATTCAGTTCTACTTTCTAGACAGTGTACCAGACTATCTCATTATGTAGATGCTCATGTACTCAGTGACATCCCGATTTTGGAAAAATTTATGTATTGAGTTATGATATTCTATTCCTCTTTATGAGATTTTTACTTATTTAAACTGTTTTAGTATATTTTAAAGTGAAAGTGTTAGAAATGTTTGAGTAGCCGGCTTGCCTAGTAACATAATAGGCACCATCATAACGTGTTGGGTATTGGATCGTGGCAACAATACAATATAATACAATACTATATGATACATTATGAAACAATACAAAACAAAACTATTAGAGAATCTCACATCAATTGGTATTTTTTAGAAGAAATCATGGTAACTAAGTAATTTAGACGACAAATTAAGTACCTGATTTTCCTATTTGAAAACAAATTGACAATGTTTGCCCAAAGAACAACATCTTTCAGGGGGGGCAAAATTAAAAGTGAAAAATAATTCTTCTTTTTCCCTTTTCTCATTTCGGAAATAAAGATTCTTTCTGTCTGTTTTTAGAAAAGTTGAACAATAAATCATTGCCACACAAATGGGAGATTTTGCGTATAAATTCATTCAAGAAATTAACTCAAATTAGTAAATTTACTATTAGTTAGTGGAGTTCATTTTTAACAAATAGTGTCTTTGGATACATCATCAATTCTGTTTTCCGAAAATACTTGTCCCACAAATAAGAAGAACATGAGAAAAGGAAGAAAAAAAACTATACTTATTTTCAGAAAAAACTTCTAAATTTGTCATTTGCACATATCCTTTCAAGAAAAACTCCAATAAGCTATGTAGTAGAATAAATATGGTTTCATACATGTGGTAGAACACCGAAAAGGCACATTATAAATCTTGTAAATTGGAGTTTTGTAGACATTCTACTTTTATTTTAGGCTTTCGTTAGATTTACTTTTAAAAAAAAAAATATATATATATATATATATATATATATATATATATATATATATCTAAATTGGTCCTTTTATTATTCNGACGGCGCGAGGCTTGCTTTCTTCTCAACTCTTTATTAGCTAGAAGAAGAGCAATTTCTTATATACCCATCAAAAGTCTTTTCCTCTTCCTATGTGGGACAATTAAGGAGGGAAACTCAAATATTACTCAAATATTTTATTTTCCCCTCCATTTCCCATTCACCCATTTTAAGCATTAATATATCATTAATTACTTAAAATCCCAACAGCTTCAACCCTTCCCTATTTTGGGGACACTATTCATCTCTCCCATTATTATTTATGCATATTTTATTATTATTTAATTCTTTCAATTCATCTCTTTATATATATCTAATTATGTTTATATAATATCTCTATAATATTAGTTTTACATCTTAACTTTGGCGTATAATTTTGATAAATTAATTTTCGTACATTTATTATTTTTATGTAGAATTGTAAGTTAATTTTATTATAAGTTATAATTATACAAAAAATATATAATTATCTCAAAAAATGAATAGTGCAAATATAAAATATTGGATGTTGCTAAAATTGAAAGGTGCGAATATAAAATATTAGATGATGCAAAAATTAAAAAGTGAAAATTGAAAATACATTAAAATTAGAAATACATGAAAATTGAAAATACATTAAATTAAAATACATAAAAATTAAAACTACGGTAAATAGCATAATAACTTAGTAGGGAAGTATGTCGTTTCCAGATACACCAAAATCATTATAATATTGAGTGAATGGGGCCGGGGATTGTTGTGGTTGTGACTGTGGATATTGTTGACTTCTTTTATACATTACTCGTTGTTGTTCTTGTCGCATAAATCACGACGAGTCGGATCGACAGCAGAATCCACATCCATCATTAAAATTTTATTTTTCTTCTTTCATTTCTTTTACTCTTAGTTTTTCTTTTGAACACACAAAACTTCTTTTTAGCTCGACATAGAAGAATTAAGGACAAAGATTCTCATTTTGCACCTCGTAATTCATTAATAGATCATTTATGGGAGAATACTAGAGGTTGAAGTTGAATATTTATGTAGTATTTCGAATGAATTTTATTATTATGTAATATGTATTTAATTAGTCTTGTATCGCAATGATTTCACTTTTAATTGAACTGTTAGTTAATCTATAATAATTGCTTACAAATTATATTATTTAAAATTTTATGAAATTATTGTGATGACCCAAAAGGTCATTCTATGTTAATNATATATATATATATATATATATATATATATATATATATATATATATATATATATATATCTAAATTGGTCCTTTTATTATTCGAAATTACTATTTATTTTTTGTTAGACTTTTGATATATTCATGCCCTTGAGGTTAGTAAATCATCTTGTATTTGATTTTGTCCTTGTGATTAACAAAAGTCTAGCGTAAAATGAGTAAACTTCACAGGTCTAGATTCCTCGAGAAATAGTGCAAATTTACATCATTGGATCTCCATGAGCGGTTAAGGTAATATAAATCAAAAGTTTTTATTGAAGAAAATTTGCCAAAAATTTGAATAGTGCATGAACAAATTTGACCATAGTCCCTCAATAACCAATGTAACGTATGTCATGAACTTAAAACTTTATTATGGTTGTGTTGTTAACATTCTGTTTGAACGTTTTAGAAAGGTGATCCGTTAATAGAGTAATTGAAACCACCTTCTTCAATTTTCGTTTTTTTAATTTCTGTAACTGCTCAAGTTTTGAAGGTATGTTTCATTTTTATTTCTGTTGCGCTATGCTCTAAGGTCATCTCTAATCCTCCCCATTTCTCGGGGCAACTTTTATCATAATGGAGCNTGACGGTCCCGGAGGGTCCGTAGGAAAATATGAGACTTGGGCGTATGCCCAGAATCGAATTCTGAGGTCCCAAGTCCGAAAAATGAATTTTTAAAGAAAATTATTTTATGAAAATAATAAAGACTTTTGAAAATAAATTTTTATGTGAAACCTGTGTTACCAGGACCGTATTATGGTTCCGGAGCCCATAACAGGTTTAATATATGTTATATGAGCTATCTATAAAATTTGGTGTAAAACGGACTTGGTTTGACGTGTTTCGGATCAAAAATGGAAAATTTGATAGTTTATGAAGATTGAGAAAATTCTATAGATTTTGGAGCTTAATTCATTTTTTTTATGTTATTTTGGTGGTTTCATTACTCGAATAAGTCCGTAGGATGATTTTGAGGTCGTGTGTACGTTGGGTTTGAGGTTCCGAGGGCTCGGGTGAGTTTCGGGTAGGTCCAGGGAGGTCTTTAGGCTTAAAATATAGATGTTGGAGGTAACAGGACTCAGATCTCTGAACTTACCACCGAGGTCCACGGTCCTTCTTCGCGGCCGCGGTCGTTTTTTCGCGGTCCGCGGTGGTGGAGCTGGGCCACTGGTCCGACTTTGGAGGCCTATATATTTTGATCTACAAGGCATTTTGAGAAGATTCAAAAACAAAAGTTGTAGCTCTTCGTGTCTAGTTTCCTGAAAGGTAAAAAAATTGTAATTTGGACATCTGTAGAGAAAGTTATGGCCACAATACTAAAGCATGTCACTGCAGTCATTTTTCTTGGTTTTCTTCAGCTTTTCTTGGTCTTTGCTAGCGTGGCCGCGGTCCATTTTTCGCTGACTGCGGTGGGGGACCTGAGAGGGGTATAAATAGACGGGAATTTTAGTTATTTTCATTTTTCAAAAACCAAAAAATATAAGAGGCGATTTTCCAAACACTCTTTCTTCTCCAAAACATTAGTAAGTGATTTCTAACTTATTTTCTTTACTCCTTAACTTCTTTTTACAAGATTTCACCCTAGAATCTAGGTCTAAAATCATGAAATCAAAGTAGAAATTATGGGTTTTGGGTAGAGTTAGGATTTTTGGAACATTGGGAAATTCAACCTCATTTTGGGATCGGATTTCAAAACAAACTATATATTTGGGCTCGTGAGGGAATGGGTGATCGGGTTTTGGTCCGAGCCTCGTGTTTGCACCTAGCGGGCCCGGGGTCGAATTTTGATATTTTTGGAAGAATGTTGGGAAATGTATAATTAGGCTTGGGAATTGGATTATTGAGTCATTATTGATGTTATTAAGCTAATTATGTCTAGATATTATCATTTCGGAGTCGGATTCGAGAGGAAAGGTAGTGGTAGAGGCTTGATTTGCTATTTTTGGACCCGAGGTAAGTGTCTTGCCTAACTTTGGTGAGGGAATAGGTATTGTGCCCTATGTTCTATGTGTGTTATCATGTTCAATGCATAGGTGAGGTGACGAATACCTATGCATTGTGTGTCAAGTATGCACGTGAGTCCGTTTTGCTTAATTACTTGTTATTACCTCAATGATCAATGTGTTATGAAGTAGTTATTTTGGGAAGTTATGTACTCGTAAGGAATTGGTTATAGTTGAGACCCTTGCCGAGAAAATGTGTTGATTTTGTTCGTTATTCCCCATGTCGGGTGGTTATGAATTAAAATTTCGGTAATTGATTTCCTTGCCAAGTTGTTATTTGTTGTTGATATTACTTGGGTGAGGAAGAGAGTAAAGCACGAAGGGTGATGTCGTGCCATTCATTCATATTATTCATTTATTTATTATATCTATGTGAGGAAGAGAGTAAAGCACGAAGGGTGATGTCGTGCCATTCATTCATATTATTCATTTATTTATTATATCTATGTGAGGAAGAGAGTAAAGCACGAAGGGTGATGTCGTGCCATTCATTTTATTTATTATTGCAATCATTTCATATATTTACTTGTTGCATCGTGAGGACGAGAGTAAAAGCACTAAGGCTGATGTCGTGCCATTCATTTATCTGTTTATTTGCTGTGTTCGACATCTCATTTTTCTTCTTACTTGTTGCCCCCCCTGCTTGTCCCCGTATTACTTTTTTATCTGTTAAATATCTGTTACTTCCTTGCTATATTTTTGGTAGAACTGTACAGGTAGGTTATCGTTGTCGTGTCTAGCCTCGCCACTACTTCGGCCGGGGTTAGGCTCGGGACTTTCTCAGTACATGGGGTCGGTTGTACTGATGCTACACCTGCACTTCTCTATGTTGTGAAGATCCCGCAGCCGGACCCGGTGGACACTGATTGAGGGAGCATCCTTCAGTCCACTCCGAAGATTTCAAGGTAGACCCGCAGACGTTCGTGGGCTTTGCCGTCTCCTCCATCCTTATCTATCCATTCTATCTTTTTTTTCTTAGTTTTGATACAGTTATGTATTATTTCTTCGGACCTTTTATTTAGTAATCTCATAGGCAGTTCGTGAGTTAGTGACTCCATATTCTTGGATATTGTAAACGAATCGTGTTATGGGTATTTGTATGTAATTCAGAATTTATCTGCTTCCGCACTTAAAGAGGAATATAAAATGTTCTAGTTATTTATGTTATTTCAGTGTTAATATGTTAATGTAATTGTGTACGTTGGCTAGTCTAGCGGGTGCAACATTAGACGCAGTCATGGCCCGAAGGTGGGATTTCGGGTCGTGACAAGTTGGTATCAGAGCACTAGGTTTCTTAGGTCTCACAACTCACGGACAAACTTGGTAGAGTCTGAGGGATCGGTACGGAGACGTCTGTACTTATCCCCTAGAGGCTCCAAAGTTAGGAATAACTTCATATCTTTCATTCTCTGTCGTGCCATCTGAATTCTAAATACTAATTGAGTCTCTATCTTACTCTCTCGCAGATGGCGAGAACGCGTGATTCCTCATCGACCGATCAGCAGCCCGATCCCCCTATTGCAGCTCCTACGAGGGGTCGAGGTCGAGGTTGTGCTAGAGGCCGCAGAGCTAGAGCAGCGGCTCTAGTAGAGGACCCACAGGTAGACTATTCCAGTGAGGTTCCTGCTCGGACGGTTCCAGTCGGACCAGCTCAGGTCCCGGAGGGGTTCATTGCCACCCCAGTGCTTCAGGATGCTCTAGTCCACTTTGTGGGACTTATGGAGAGTGTGGCTCAGACCGGTCTTCTTCCTACTGCACCAGTTGGTTCTCAGGCTGGGGGAGGGACCCAGACTCCTGTTATTCATACCCCAAAGCAGGTTTCCACTCAGTTTCAGACGCCAGCACCTCAGACAGCTGGAGTAGCTCAGCCAGGTATTGTGGCACCGGCAGCCGAGGGTGCAGCTATGTCAGCAGATGCTTTATGGAGACTAGATCGGTTCACCAAGTTATTCACTACTACATTTACTGGTGCACCGTCAGAGGATCCACAGGATTATTTGGACAACTGTCATGAGGTTCTTCGGAACATGGGCATAGTGGAGTCCAATGGAGTTGACTTTGCTACTTTTCGGTTATCTGGCGCATCCAAGACTTGGTGGAGAGACTATTGCCTGACCAGACCAGCTGGGTCTGCACCATTGACTTGGGCTCAGTTCTCCGAGTTATTCCTTGGGAAGTTCCTTCCAGTTACTCAGAGGGAGGAACTTCAGAGGCAGTTTGAGCGCCTCCAGCAGGGATCTATATATGTCACTCAGTACGAGACCATGTTCATCACTCTAGCCAGGCATGCACTTATGATGGCCATCCACCCCGACCTTTTCAGTAGGCACTTTAGGTATCTCACTGTGCACTGCCAGCCCCTATTAGTGCACCACCAGCACCTATCAGTGCACAACCACTTCAGAGCTACCAGGGTGGTTATCAGGGTCGTCAGGGACAATTCTAGAGTCATCAGCCACATCAGAAGAGACCTTGTTATTCTTGTGGTGTTCATGGGCACATTGCGAGGTATTTCCCCAGGGCTTCTGGTAGTTCTCAGTATCAGGGTTCTCGCGCCATGGCCCCCGCAGCAGGTGCACCCCCACCCCCTCAGTCAGCTAGGTGTGGTGGTCGTGGTGCTAGAGGTGGAGGTCAGACTCATAGAGGTGGAGGGCAGGCCATGAGAGGTAGAGGTCAGCCCGTAGTCGGTAGACCCAGAGATGTACAAGTTGGAGGGGCTCAGCCCCGGTGCTATGTTTTTCCTGCCCATCTTGATGCTGAGGCTTCTGACGCAGTTATTACAGGTACGGTTTCAGTTTGCAGCCGAGAGGCTTCGGTGTTATTTGATCTTGGTTCTACATTCTCCTATGTGTCTTCATATTTTGCCCCTTATTTGAGCATGCCCTGTGATTCCTTGAGTACTGTTGTGCCTGTGTCTACACCATTGGGTGATTCTATAGTGGTAGATCGAGTCAACCGTGCTTGCTTAGTAGTTATTGGTGGTCTGGAGGCTCAGGTTGATCTTTTGCTTCTTGATATTGTTGAATTTGATGTTATATTGGGGATGGATTGGTTATCCCCCTATTATGCTATTCTGGACTATCATGCCAAGACATTGTCCTTGGCCTTGCCAGGGGTACCTCGTTTGGAGTGGAGGGGGACTCCTAGTCATTCTTCTGGTAGAGTTATTTCTTATATGAAGACTCGGCGCATGGTCGAGAAGGGTTGTTTTACCTATCTGGCCTATGTTCGTGATTCTAGTGCCAAGGTTCCTTCCCTGGAGTCTGTGCCCGTAGTTCGTGAGTTTCTAGAGGTACTCCCTGCAAACCTGCCGGGTATGCCACCCGACAAGGATATTGACATTTGTATTGAGGTAGTTGAGGGCACTCAGCCTATTTCCACTCCGCCATATCGTATGGCCCCGCTAGAGTTGAAGGAATTGAAGGAGAAGTTGTAGGATTTGTTGGATAAAGGCTTCATTAGGCCTAGTGTTTCTCCTTGGGGTGCTCCAATGTTGTTTGTCAAGAAGAAAGATAGCTCGATGAGGATTTGTATTGACTACCGGCAGTTGAATAAGGTTACTATTAAGAACAAGTATCCTTTGCCTAGGATTGATGATCTCTTTGACCAGCTTCAGGGTGCTACGGTGTTCTCCAAGATAGACTTGAGATCTGGTTATCATCAGCTGAGGATTAGGGCTTCTGATGTCCCTAAGACAGCTTTTCGCACTCGTTATGGGCACTATGAGTTTTTGGTGATGTCTTTTGGGTTGACTAATGCCCCCGTTGCATTCATGGAGTTGATGAACTGAGTGTTCAGGCCTTATTTGGACTCGTTCGTTATTGTTTTCATTGATGATATATTGATATACTCTCGCAACCGAGAGGAGCATGAGCAGCACCTTAGAGTCGTCCTCCAGACTCTGAGGGATAGTCAGTTGTATGCCAAATTCTCCAAGTGTTAGTTTTGGTTGAGTTCAGTTGCATTTCTAGGTCATGTGGTTTCATCATAGGGTATTCAGGTAGATCCCAAGAAGATTTCAGCAGTTAGAGATTGGCCTAGGCCCACTTTAGCTACAGAGATTCGAAGCTTCTTGGGCTTAGCAGGGTATTATCGCCGGTTCGTGGAGGGATTTTCATCTATCGCAGCCCCGATGACTAGGTTGACCCAGAAGAGTGCTCAGTTCAGGTGGTCTGATGAGTGTGAGGCGAGCTTTCAGAAGCCTCGTCACTACTTCGTCGAGGTTAGGTTCGGCACTTACTCAGTACATGGGGTCGGTTGTAGTGTTGTACTTATACTACACTCTATACTCTTTTGTTCAGATCCAGGTACTAGTCAGCAGTAGAGATTGTTAGCGCAGTCACCTATTTACCCGGAGACACGAGGTATATCTGCCAGCGTTCGCAGATCCCGAGAGTCTTCTCTTATTTCATATACGCTGTTTTGTTATATTCAGAACATTTATATTGTTTCTTTCAGCCCAGTATTTGTAGTATTTCTTTAGTAGTTCGTGAATTGTGACACCAGACTCTGGGGTAGTTCTAGATCTATTTATATAATTAGCTCGTGGTTCGTTTTTATTTAATTGTTTAGTATTTCATCTGTGGAAATAAGTTACATTAAGTTTACTTTAAATTTAATTATTGATGCTTAAGAAAATAATCAAAGAAAATTAGCTACTCGAATTCTAACATTGGTTTGCCTAGCAAGTGTGATGTTAGGCATCATCACGATCCCTAATGTTTGGAATTTGGGTCGTGACATTAGTTCCAAACATAAAAAAAATTGTCCACGTCAAATGGCATCCACCACCCACTCCAAACTACAAGTTTAATATTGATGGCTCTTTTTATGGTAAGCATACTACAGGAAGCATTGGCGGGCTTATAAGAAATGCCCAAGGAAGTTTTATAGCATGTTTCTCCAAAACTATCAAAACTTATACTTCAACGCATGCTTAGTTCCTCGCACTTCATGCAGGTCTTCAAATCCCAGACATTAGAAGCCTAATTCCCTTGGAGATTGAAACTAACTCAACAGATATAATCCAGTTATTGGAACACAATAGTTTCCCTTCTTATACTAACACAATTTCGGAATGCAGGTACTTATTGAAGAAATTGGGGAATCGTGATCCGATTTACTTTCATAAAGGGAACAAGGTCGCCCACTTTTTGAGCAAGTTAGGATCCAAACAACAAAACCCGATTGGCATAAACATTTTGGACTTACCACCAGTAGCGGCAAAGAAGTTAATTGATGAAGGCAAGCATGGACCATCTAATGCTAGGTTTATTTATATTTCTACGTGTAACAAACAAGCTATGTTTGGGAACCTAAGTATTATTACTGCTACTAGCTCTAACGATGTAATACCTTAGTTTACTATTAATATAATTATCCACTTCTCCAACAAACAAAAAAAAGTAGCACAAGCCAGTGACTAACGGGTCGGAATATCACATTATATAATTATCAGAAGAAAGTTAAGTTTTTATTTTTTTATGTTTAAAAGAAAGACCGATTTTATTAATGAATAGTTAGTACAATTTCATTTGTTTCATTAATTCTTCTCTTCACCGTGATCCGAGGGTTGGAGCAGTATATTTTTCGAACATAGGATGATGCGGACTTACTTAAGATGCATTTAATCTTTATAAAAGTCGGGCAGTAGAGGAACGTTTCTCTTGATCTCTCCTTCTTGTTTCTTCTATCAAGGCTAAGGGCCAAGTGGCATATTTCTCGAGATGAAGAATTTGTATAGATCTTCTTAAAGTATTTGATTATTAAGAAGTGCTCGGTCGCATTTTGAGTTTATCTCGATGAAGAATTTCTTTTGATCACTTCGGCTTTGAGAAAAATATTGTTTGATGTCTTGATCTCTTTATAAATATCCTATGTGTTTATGAAATTTTCAAAGTTGTTGGACTTTTCAAGATAGTAGAGAGCCAAATCCATTTGAAGATTTACATCTTTTTAGTTTGTTCTCTTCAATAAATTTTTCCTCTTAAATTAATAGTCAAAGTTCATAAAAAGTAGGATGAAACAGTCTTATACGACAAGATTGCCGAAGTATAAAATAAAATTTTTGGTGCCACCTGAAAAGAGTATGAGTTATTGAAAATATTTTAAATTCTCAAAAATTCTGTAAAGCCTCAATTATATATAAATATACAAATTTGATTAGACATTGTTCGCATAATGGAGTTTAGGTAAGCTATATAATTATATGATATTTGTACAGTTGTAATCCTTGAAAGATTCCATTTATAATTTGAAAATTTATCATATTATGCAATTTCTCTAACTCTAATATAATATGAAAAAACTACTTTAAAAAAAATAGATTCAGTAATTGAATTAATCTATCGTCAAGAACAGAGGTGGAGCTAAGATTTGAAACTTATGAGTTCTGAAATTGTCATCGAACACATTATTTATTTAGTTATTGAGTTCGCAATTAAATATTTATATATATTTAGTAAAAAATTTAATATAAATACAAAGTCTAAGCAAAATCTACTAATTTTGCCCGAATCTGTATTTACTTTTCTAGCTCCGCTTCTAGTCAAGACATTACGTATAGAACTTCTTCGGAGAACTTCAAGTTCGTGAATTACATTATGTTACTCCCTCCAGTTAATAATAAGTGTCCAGTTTCCTTTTAGCACGCCCATTAAAAAACTACTAAATTTTATGCAAAAAAATCTAGTATGACTAAACTACCCTTATTAAAGTATTGGTCACATAATTATAGTGAGAAGTGAGAAAAGTTTTTTAGGGATATGCACATAAGGGTAAAAGAGTAAAAACAAATTGAATTTTTTCTTAATAACATAATTGAACACTTAATTTGAATCAAAATAAAAAAGAAAATTGAACACTTACTATGAACCGGAGGGAGTATTTGTTACTCCTGCAATTTCACTGACAAGATTTAAAGTACAAAAGATACTTAATTTTTTATGTGCATTCGAACATATAATTCTTTTATTTAAAAATTAAGGAAAAGTGCTTTACTAGAATATATTTATCCTGCCTTTCAAATCAGTTGATTCTGTACTTCCTTATCTTCGTGTCATGTATATATATTTTTGGGGTCAAGAAACACTTAGCAACCTAAGATTGGACGTAAACTCAACAAATCAATTTAATATGTGCCAGAAAAACCACTACCATGTATTTATTATATAATAATGACAGGACATTATTGTGGGCCACTTATACTAAAAAATTAGTATTTTAGAAAGGATGTCCTACTTAATCATACACAATGAAAATTGTCCATGTGTCACTTTGAGGAGAACATACACATTATTCCTAGAACATGGCTTTGTCCATTCACATCTTAGAATTGATCTTTCAAAGTTTCTCTTTTTCTACCAAATAAAAAGATCAACAATTATTTGTTAACACACGTTGCAACTCGTGTCCGACGACGTTATGCTACTTCATTCTAAAAATATAAGAAACAGATAAAATTTCCAGATGCATAAAAGATTCTTTTTTCTTTTTTTTTTTGGTTAAAAGGATATTAATTGTCACGACTCATTTTTCCAACTTCGAGGATCGTGATGGCGTCTAACACCATATTTGTTAGACAAGTCAATGTTAAAACTCGTTTAGTTTTTTTCCTTGAATATTTACTTAAACACAATAAAACGATCTAAAATAAACTAATTCTGATAATTACCATAAATAATTTCATGAATAAAATAATAAACGAATAAATAAATCGAGCCACGAACCAAATATATATAACTTTAGGACTACACTAGGGTCTGGTGGCACAATTCACGAACTTCTAAGAATACTACAAATAATGGGCTGAAAGAAATGATGTATCTATTTTGAGTAAAATAAAACAGTCTCTGTAAAACTAAGAGAAGACTCCAGGAATCTGCGGACGCCAGCAGATCTATCTCGTGTCTCCAAATGATGAATGACAGCTACTAAAGTCTCTAACGATGGACGGTACCTGGATCTGCACAAAAGAGTGCAGAGTGTAGTATCAATACAAAGACCCCATGTACTGAGTAAGTGTCGAGCCTAACCTCGTCGAAGTAGTGACGAAACTACGACGGGGCAATTATAACATAACCTGTAACGACATATTTATATAATAAAGCAAGAACGAAACCCTAAACTAACAAAAACAATAAATTGTAACAATAATAAAAAAAGTAATAACTCAGTTGCCTTTACCATGTCTCCACTATAACCAAATTCTCACATAGTTTTTCCGAATTTCCAAAGTTCTCTTTTTAAAATAGTTGTAAGTGTAAAATATGAAAAATAATAAAGTAAGACAGTAGCTTCCAAATCTTTGTATTCAAAATCAGTAAAATGTCCTCCTTTATTGCTCTTTGTTGCGGCGTGTAACCCGCTCCCATCTGTCCACCCTTATTTCTCCTCCATTATTGTGAAAGGCATTGACTTGAATTACTGTGAAATATTTATAAATAAAAGTGATTATATATATATATATATATATATATATAATCACTTTTATTTATAAATATTTCACAGTAATTCAAGTCAATGCCTTTCACAATAATGGAGGAGAAATAAGGGTGGACAGATGGGAGCGGGTTACACGCCGCAACAAAGAGCAATAAAGGAGGACATTTTACTGATTTTGAATACAAAGATTTGGAAGCTACTGTCTTACTTTATTATTTTTCATATTTTACACTTACNATATATATATATATATCACCCTTATTTCTCCTATTGCGGCGTACAACCCGATCCCACCTGTCACCCTTATCACTCTTTGTTGTGGCGTGCAACCCGCTCCCACCAGACAATCACATAACTTTTATTTATAAAGATTTCACAATTTCAAGTCAATGCCTTTCACAATAATTCTGTCTCAACAATTGTAAGCAACAACTGTACTGCTCATAAGCTTTACAAATCATCAATTCACAATAGAACCAACAGAAATTTATATGTTTCGTAGAATACTATCAACCAGCTCAACATTTCATAAATCACAATGAATCCAGGGTAAAACTAATACTTTCGAATTTCATAAACAATACTTCCCAACATGTTGATGAAAACAAGTAGACATGGAAGCATAGAAATTGTGCAAACAAATAAATCAGGAATAAGATAATCGGGGATAGGGAAGAGATCATGTTTAACAAGTAATTTTGGTGGTGCATAGATACTCGTCACCTCACCTATACACCACACACATGCAAATTCACATAGCATTTACGTTGGGGATTCCTATTCTCTCATGTCAAGGTTAAACCAAACACTTACCTCAATTTCGCAGGCCACTCACTGCTCAATTATAGCTTTTCCTTTCGAATTAACCTCCAATACACTCGAATATAATCATAATTAGCTTAATATCATTAATTAATGCTAAAGGAAGTAACTTTACCGAGAATTATGCTTTTTTCTAAGTTTTCTAAAAATAAGTTAAAACCCGACCCAGGTTCGCTTGGTCCAAACTAGGGGTTCGGACCAAATTACGTTTTTCCATTCACCCCCGAGCCCGAATATGCAATTAGTTTCGAAATCCGACCCCAATTCGAGGTCAAAATTTGATTTTTACAAAATTTCCTGATTCTACCCAAACCCTCAATTTTTACCATGAAAATTCTTGATTTTTGATTTAAAGGTGATGAAAAACATTGGGTAATTGAAAGAGTAGAGTTTATAATTGATTACCAACACTTTGGGGATGAAAACGGGTGAAGAAAATCGCATCTAGGTTTTTGTAGTTCGAAAAATGGGAAGAAAAAGAGTTATGTCCGTGTTAATTCTGTTTTTATATCGTTGGACAGGCCTTCATCGCGTTTGCGATGGGCCTGTAGCGATCGCGGAGGGTCTGGCCTAATGGCCTTCGCGTTCGCGTTGTTTTATCAACTGGGACCTTTGCGTTCGCGACACTAAGGTTGCGTTCGCATAGAGGAAAATGAGGCTCCTCCCCCAGGCCCAGCTAACCCTATGCGTTCGCGTGGACCAACACGCGTTCGCAAAGCTTTAACCCGCCAGTGCTTCGCGTTCGCCTGAGGGTCTACGCGTTTTCATAGCACAAAAATGACCCCCAACTAAATTACTCTACGCGTTCACGAGTGACTCCACGCGAACACGATGAACAAAATATCTGAGCACCAGTAACAGCAAAAACCAACAACTTTTCTAAGTGTAAAACACCCTGTAGCCTATCTGAAACTCACCCGAGCCCTCGGAGCTATAAACCAAACATGCACACAAGTCTAAAAATATCCCAACCAATTAGGTGAATTTTCTTTTTTGCAGTTGTGGTTCCCAGATAAAGTTTCTTTAGATCTTATCAATTTTGTTGTTTACTTGGAAAAGTATCTTGATGTATTGCATAACATGGTTTGGATGCAACTTAGAGATGATTTGGCAAGAGCGGTTCTCCCAATGTTCATGAAGTGAATTTTTCAGCCTGCCAGTTTGATCTGCATGTTCTCTTTGATGAATTGGAAGACCCTATTGGTAGGCCTTTTGTGGAATATAGGAGATCTCAGGTAGTTTCCAAAGGATTTGATGTCTTTAATGTCTATTGCCCTGGCTAACCTAGCTATAGTGTCCTTATAGCAGTTTGAGGAAAAGACAACTTTGAACTTGAGAGTGTTAACCCTTTGACCTGATTTACAACTGAACTGGTGTTGGGTATCTGTGATGTTATCACAGTTCTTTGTATTTGCTTTTGCAAACAAGGTTAAGTCATCAGCAAATAACAAGTGAGAAATTTTGGGCCCAAAGCAACTGATTTTGATTGGAAACCAACTTTTATTACTGACTTGGGCCTCAATGCTTCTAGATAGTCTCTCCATGCACATGATGAAGATGTAGGGAGATATAGGGTCTCCCTGTCTAATGCCCCCTCTAGGGTGGAGAAAATCGGTCATGCCCCCATTCACTAGAATAGAGATAGAGCTATTAGAAATGCATGACATAATTAGCTTAGTCATTTATTAAGGAAGCCAAAGGACACAAGGGTATCTCTAATAAAGGACCATTACAACCTATTAAAAGCCTTTTCTAAGTCAATGTAAGGATCATGCTAATATTTTCCCATTTCATCTTACTGAAGTGACTGTTGTATTTTTGAACTATGATGGCATTGTCACTAACTCTATTATTGGACAGGAAACTGGCTTGACTCTATTATGGATGGGAGGATTGGCTTTATTCTATTGACAATGATTTTAATAATTAGCTTGTACATTGTGTTGCACAAACCAATTAGTCTGAAGTTCTTAAGAATTGTGGCATTATTATACTTGGGGATCAAATAAAGATATGTACTGCTCACTTAGGGATTCATTTCAAAACTCTAGAAATTTTGATTACATAATTGAGTGATTTTTTTCCCGAAGATATTCCAGAATCTTTGGTAGAAAAGAGGGTGGCCATTGTCGTGCCCCCTTTTCCTTGCGAAATCGGGTTTCGACATTTCTGAGGCAATTCCCTTCCTTTTGGTATGTGGTAAGGGATTTGAAGAGTCGCCACCTAACGGATTAAGGTGCGTTAGGTCACTTAGAGCAATTAACTCGTGAAACCAATTTGTATCACCATAGATCGGGTAAGGGCTCGAAATTAGAGGAAAACGTGTTAGGCACTCCTCGAGGTCCACAACGGTGGGTCTCGGCCGGACTTAATTAAGAGAATTAGTCTAAAAGTAAAATAAAACAATTTGGACCAATACAAGTTACTTTAAACATGATTAAAGGGGTCCTATGTTTTTTAGCTTATAAGATCATTCCATGCAACACTTTGTAACTTCCCCAAGTTGGGGTGTTACTCATAGTATTAGCGCACAGGTCATCATATTCTTTACTACCCAATTACTATCTTTCAGTTGTTACCTAAGCGTTCTAATAGCTTCTAACTCGTTCCTTATGCGTGCACTACCCGTCCCTTACCTATGGTCCTGAAGGTATTTAGGTTCTCTATTTAGGGTGGTTCTAGACTAACATATGTTTCTTAAAATGGGAAAATCTAGGCGACAAACAAAATACAGATAGGACTTTCATGTAAGGAACAAATAAGGGCTCGCATTGACCTCCACAAGTAGACAACAAATGCACGCAATCGAATCAACAAACTTTGTTAATTTTAGAATCCTATAGGCATGATATCTAGATGAGCAGAAACAGAATGTAAAGAAGTAGTTTTATTAAGGCGAGCATCGAGACCTATTAGTTTGCCTACTGATTTTATTAGGCATGGATCTGGGCACTTCAAGGAAGCAAGATATCACACTTTTTAGGCCCAGAATCATTAGCAACTCCTATAGATTTGCCTAAGTAATAACCAGAATTGGTCGAACTTAAAACTGATTAACATGGTTTCTAAGTGAGCTACTGATTTTAACTCATAAAGACAGGCTTTTATCCCTTTTAGATCCTATATGCATGCTTTCTAATTGAAGAATTGATTTAAACTCCTATAGACATGATTTTTTAAGCGATGGTTGATTTAAACTCCTGTAGACATGATTTCTATGTGCTGGTTAATTTAAACTCTTGTACACATGATTTCTAAGTGTTGGTTAATTTAAATGTGATGATCCAAAAGGTCATCTTGTATAAATTTAGCTAAATATGTGTTTTGAGGCCCCAAAAGCCTCTATTAATCTCACCTCGATATGCGTGCGCAGCCCGAGCAGGTAGCCGGGAAGCTTTTATGAGAAAACTTGATGAAAAATGAAATTTCTAATAACTAATTGATTAAAGTTGACTTTGGTCAACATTTTTGGTGAACGGACTCGGACCCGTGATTTGACGGCCCCAGAGAGTCTGTAGGAAAATATGGAACTTGGGCGTATGCCCGGAATCGAATTCCGAGGTCCCAAGCCCGAGAAATGAATTTTTAAAAAAAATTATTTTCTGAAATATAAAGGTTTTTGAAAATGAATATTTATGTGAAAACCGTGTTACCGGGACCGTATTATGGTTCCGAAGCCCGGAACAGGTTTAATATAAGTTATGTGAGCTATCTGTGAAATTTGATGTAAAACAGACTTGAAATGACGTGTTTCGGATCAAAATCGGAATAATTGAACCTTATGAGGTTTTAAGAAAATTCTATGTGTTTTGAGGTTTAATTCATTGATTTTGATGATATTTTGGTGATTTAAATGCTTAAATAAGTCCGTAGGATATTTTGGGAATCGTGTGTGTTTTTGGTTTTGAGACCCGAGGGCTCGAGTGAGTTTCGGGTAGTTAACGGAGTGTGCAAAGTGGAAAAATCTAGTGTTTTTGATGATTTGCTGGTGTCTGGTGTAATACCCTTCGCGAACGCGGCCAATGGCTCGCGAACGCGAAGGGTAAATAATGGTGGCCTGGGTTTTACTCTACGCGAACGCGTAGAGCGAGACGCGAACGCGGAGCACTGGGCAGTGCTTCTACGCGAACGCGTCCCCAGGGGTGCGAACGCGTAGGCTTAGGGTGAGGTCGGGGGGCAGGGTAGTTTTGTTCTTCGCGAACGCGGGCGTAGGCTCGCGAACGCAGAGGCCTGGGAAGTCAGACCTTCGTGAACGCGTCCCTGGCTCCGCGAACGCGTAGGTCCCAGCAGCTAACCCTTCGCGAACGCGGCCAGGGGCTCGCGAACGCGAAGGGTATTTTTGCCAAGTGATTTTTAAATGTCAAAAACAGAAACATTACGTGATTTAACCCACTTCTTCTCAAACCTCTTCTTCCCCACTTCCCTTTAGGCGATTTTGAAGATTTCCATCACCATAGCTCCACAGGTAAGTGATTCCAACTCTATTTTCTTCCATTTATCTTCAACAACCACTAGAATCTAGGCCTAAAATCCTAAAATCAAAGTAGAAATTAGGGGTTTTGGGTAGAGTTAGGGTTTATGGGATTTTGGGTAATTCAACCTCAATTTGGGGTCGGATTTCAAAATAAATTATATATTTGAACTCGTGGGGGTATGGGTAATCGGGTTTTGGTCCGAGCCTCGTGTTTGGACCAAGCGGGTCCGGGGTCGAATTTTGGTATTTTGGAAGAATGCTAGGAATTGTATATTTAGGATATGAGATTGTATTAATGAGTCATTATTGATGTTAATAAGTTAATTATGTCTAGATATTGTCGTTTCGGAGTTGAATTCAAGAGGAAAGGCGGTATTAGAGGCTGATTTGCTATTTTTGGACCCGAGGTAAGTGTCTTGCCTAACTTTGGTGAGGGAATAGGTATTGTGCCCTATGTGCTAAGTGTGTTATCATGTTCAATGCATAGGTGAGGTGACGAGTACCTATGCATTGTGTGTCAAGTATGCCCGTGAGTCCGTTTTGCTTAATTACTTGTGTTTACCTCAATGATCAATGTGTTACGAAGTAGTTCTTTTGGGAAGTTATGTACTCGTAAGGAATTGGTTATAGCTGAGACCCTTTCCAGGCTAATGTGTTGATTTTGGTTTTTATTCCCCATGTCGGGTGGTTATGAATTGAAATTTCGGTAATTGATTTCCTTGCCAAGTTGTTATTTGTTGTTGATATTACTTAGGTGAGGAAGAGAGTAAAGCACGAAGGGTGATGTCGTGCCATTCATTCATATTATTCATTTATTTATTATTGCAATGTGAGGAAGAGAGTAAAGCACGAAGGGTGATGCCGTGCCATTCGTTCATATTATTCATTTATTTATTATTGCAATGTGAGGAAGAGAGTAAAGCACGAAGGGTGATGCCGTGCCATACATTCATTTCATTTATTTATTATTGCAATGTGAGGAAGAGAGTAAAAGCACGAAGGGTGATGTCATGCCATTCATTCATTTATTCATTATTGCAATGTGAGGAAGAGAGTAAAAGCATGAAGGGTGATGTCGTGTCATTCATTTCATTTATTATTGCTTTCATTTCATATATTTACTTGTTGCATCGTGAGGACGAGAGTAAAAACACGAAGGGTGATGTCGTGCCATTCATTTATCTGTTTATTTACTGTATTCGATATCTCATTTTGCTTCATGCCCCTCACTGGAAGAGGGCGATGATTATTTATTGTATTCGATATCTCATTTTGCTTCATACTTGTTGCCCCCTTGCTTGTCCCCGTATTACTTGTTTATCTGTTAAATATTTGTTACTTCCTTGCTATATTTTTGGTAGAACTGTACAGGTAGGTTATCGTTGTCGTATCTAGCCTCGCCACTACTTCAGTGGGGGTTAGGCTCGGCACTTGCTCAGTACATGAGGTCGGTTGTACTGATGCTACACCTGCACTTCTCTATGTTGTGCAAATCCCGCAGCCGGACCCGGTGGACACTGATTGAGGGAGCATCCTTCAGTACACTCCAGAGATTTCAAGGTATACCCGCAGACGTTCGTGGGCCTTGGCGTCTCCTCCATCCTTATCTTTCCATTCTGTCTTGTTTTTCTTAGTTCTGAGACAGTTATGTATTATTTCTTCGGACCTTGTATTTAGTAATCTCATAGACAGTTCGTGAGTTAGTGACTCCAGATTCTTGGATATTGTAAACGAATCATGTTATGGGTATTTGTATGTAATTCAGAATTTATCTGATTCCGCACTTAAAGAGGAATATAAAATGTTCTAGTTATTTTTGTTATTTCAGTGTTAATATGTTAATGTAATTGTGTACGTTGGCTGGTCTAGCGGGTGCAATGTTAGACGCAGTCATGGCCCGAAGGTGGGATTTCAGGTCGTGACAAGTTGGTATCATAGCTCTAGGTTGCTTAGGTCTCACAACTCACAGACAAACTTGGTAGAGTTTGAGGGATCGGTACGGAGACGTTTGTACTTATCCCCCAGAGGCTGCAAAGTTAGGAATAACTCCACATATTTCATTCTCTGTCGTGCCAATTAAATTCTAAATACTAATCGAGTCTCTAATTACTCTCTCACAGATGGAGAGAACGCGTGCTTCCTCATCGATCGATCAACAACCTGATCCTCCTATTGCGGCTCCTACGAGGGGTCGAGGTCGTGCTAGAGGCCGAGGTAGAGCTAGAGCAGCAGCTCTAGTGGAGGACCCACATGTAGACTATGCCGGTGAGGTTCCTGCACCGACAGTCCTAGTTGGACCAGCTCAGGTCCCGGAGGGGTTCATTGCTACCTCGGTGCTTCAGGACGCTCTAGTCCGTTTAGTGGGACTCATGGAGAGTGTGGCTCAGGCCGCTCTTCTTCCTACTGCACCAGTTGGATCTCAGGCTGGGGGAGGGACCCAAACTCCTATTATTCATACCCCAGAGCAGGTTGCCACTCAGTTTCAGACTCCAGCACCTCAAACAGCCGGAGTAGTTCAGCCGGGTACTGTGGCACCCGCCGTTGAGGGAGCAGCCATGTAAGCAGACGCTCTATGGAGACTAGATCGGTTCACCAAGTTATTAACTACTACTTTTACTGGGGCACCGTCAGAGGATCAATAGGATTATTTGGACAACTGTCATGAGGTTCTTCGGAACATGGGCATAGTGGAGTCCAATGGAGTTGACTTTGCTACTTTTCGGTTATCTGGCACAACCAAGACTTGATGGAGAGACTATTGCCTCACCAGACCAGCTGGGTATGCACCATTGACTTGGGCTCAGTTCTCCGAGTTATTCTTAGGGAAGTTCCTTCCAGTTACTCAGAGGGAGGATCTTCGTAGGCAGTTTGAGCGCCTACAACAGGGATCTATGTCTGTCACTCAGTACGAGACCAGGTTCATCACTCTAGCCAGGCATGCACTTATGATACTTCTCACTGATTGTGAGAAAGTGCGGAGATTTATTGAGGGTTTAGCTCATCCCATCAGACTCCAGATGGCCAGGGAGTCAGGTACCGATATTTCATTCCAGGATGCGGCCGATGTGGCCAGGAGGATTGACACGATTCTGTCACATAGAGGTGGTCAGGGGGATGACAAGAGGCCCCGTCACTTTGGTAGATTCAGTGGAGCCTCATCTGGAGGCAGGGATTCTTTCGGTAGAGGCCATCCACCCCGACCTTTTCATTCAGCACTTCTGGTATCTCACCGTGCACCGCCATCCCCTATTAGTGCACCACCAGCACCTATTAGTGCACAGCCACTTCAGAGCTACCAAGGTGGTTATCAGGGTCGTTAGGGGCAGTTCCAGAGTCATCAGCCACATCAGCAGAGACCTTGTTATTCTTGTGGTGTTCATGGGCACATTCCGAGGTATTGCCTCAGGGTTTCTGGTAGTTCTCAGTATCAGGGTTCTCGCGCCATGGTCTCCGCAACAGGTGCACCCCCACCCCCACCCCCTAAGCCAGCTAGGGGTCGTGGTCGTGGTGCTAGAGGTGGAGGTCAGACTCATAGAGGTGGAGGGCAGGCCATGAGAGGTAGAGGTCAGCCCGTAGACGGTAGACCCAGAGATGTGCAGGTTGGAGAGGCTCAGCCCGATGCTATGCTTTTCCTGCCCATCCTGATGCTGAGGCTTTTGACGCAGTTATTACAGGTACGGTTTCAGTTTGCTACAGAGAGGCTTCGGTGTTATTTGATCCGGGTTCTACATTCTCCTATGTGTCTTCATATTTTGCCCCTTATTTGAGTATGGCCCGTGAGTCCTTGAGTACTGTTGTGCAGGTGTCTACACCGGTGGGTGATTCTATAGTGGTAGATCGAGTCTACAGTGCTTGCTTAGTAGTTGTTGGTAGTCTGGAGACTCAGGTTGAACTTTTGCTTCTTGATATGGTCGACTTTGATGTTATATTGGGGATGGATTGGCTATCTCCCTATCATGCTATTCTGGTCTGTCATGCCAAGACAGTGACCTTAGCCTTTCCAAGAGTACCTCGTTTAGAGTGGAGAGGGACTCCTAGTCATTCTTCTGGTAGAGTCATTTCTTATATGAAGGCTCGGCGCATGGTCGAAAAGGGTTGCTTGGCCTATTTGGACTATGTTCGTGATTCTAGTGCCGAGGTTCCTTCTATAGAGTCTGTGCCCGTAGTTCGTGCGTTTCCAGAGGTATTCCCTGCTGACCTGGTGGGTATGCCACCCGACAGGGATATTGACTTTTGTATTGAGGTAGCTGAGGGCACTCAGCCTATTTCCACTCCGCCATATCGTATGGCCCCGCCAGAGCTGAAGGAGTTGAAGGAGCAGGTGCAGGATTTGTTGGATAAAGGCTTCATTAGGCCTAGTGTTTCTCCTTGGGGTGCTCCAGTGTTGTTTGTCAAGAAGAAAGATGGCTCGATGAGGATGTGTATTGACTACCGGAAGTTGAATAAGGTTACTATTAAGAACAAGTATCCTTTGCCGAGGATTGATGATCTCTTTGACCAGCTTCAGGGTGCTACGGTGTTATCCAAGATAGACTTGAGATCTGGTTACCATCAGCTGAGGATCAGGGCGTCCGACGTTCCTAAGACGGCCTTTCGTACTCGTTATGAGCATTATGAGTTTCTGGTTATGTCATTTGGGTTGACAAATGCCCCCGCTGCTTTTATGGAGTTGATGAATCGGGTGTTCAGGCCTTATTTGGACTCGTTCGTGATTGTGTTTATTGATGATATCTTGATATACTCCTGTAGCCGAGAGGAGCATGAGCATCATCTTCGAGTTGTTCTTCAGACCTTGAGGGATAGGCAGTTGTACGCCAAGTTTTCTAAATGTGAGTTCTGGTTGGGTTCTGTGGCATTCTTGGGCCACGTTGTGTCGGTAGAGGGTATTCAGGTAGATCCCAAGAAGGTTTCAACAGTTAGAGATTGGCCTAGGCCCACTTCATCCACAGAGATTCGAAGCTTCTTGGGCTTAGCAGATTATTATCGCCGATTTGTGGAGGGATTTTCATCTATAGCAGCCCCGATGACCAGGTTGACCCAGAAGTGTGCTCAGTTCAGGTGGTCTGATGAGTGTGAGGCGAGCTTTCAGAAGCTCAAGACATCCTTGACTACGGCACCAGTGTTAGTTTTGCCCACAGGTTCAGGACCGTATACCGTGTATTGTGATGCTTCACGGGTTGGGCTTGGTGCGGTATTGATGCAGGATGGCAAGGTCATAGCCTATGCTTCTCGTCGGTTGAAGATCCATGAGAAGAATATCCGGTTCATGACTTGGAGTTAGCAGCGATTGTTCATGCCTTGAAGATCTGGAGGCACTATTTGTATAGGGTACCATGTGAGGTATTCACGGATCACAAGAGTTTGCAGTACCTTTTCAAGCAAAAGGAGTTGAACATGAGGCAGAGGAGGTGGTTAGAGTTGTTGAAGGATTATGATATTACTATTCTTTATCATCCGGAGAAGGCCAATGTGGTGGCCGATGCTTTGAGCCGGAAGTCAGTCAACATGGGTAGTCTTGCCTATTTATCAGTTGGGGAGCGACCTCTTGCTTTGGATGTTCAGGCAATAGCCAATCGTTTTGTAAGATTGGAGGTTTCTGAGTCTGGTAGTGTGTTGGCCCATACCGTAGCTCGTTTTTCATTGTATGATCGTATTCGTGCCAGGTAGTATGATGATCGTCACTTAGGTGTTCTCAGAGACAGAGTCAGGCACGGTGATGCCAAGCAGGTTACGGTTGATGATGAGGGGGTTTGGAGGATGCAAGGTCGCATTTGTGTACCCGATATGGATAGTATTCGTGAGTTGATACTTCAGGAGGCCCATAGTTCCTGGTATTCTATTCATTCGGGCGCCGCAAAGATGTACCAAGACTTGCGGCACCATTATTGGTGGCGTAGAATGAAGAAAGACATTGTGGCTTATGTAGCTCGGTGTTTGAACTGTCAGCAGGTTAAGTACGAGCACTAGAGACCCGGTGGTTTGATGCAGCAGATTCAGCTTCCTGAGTGGAAGTGGGAGGGTATCACCATGGACTTTGTGGTTGGGCTCCCACGGACTCAGAGGATGTTTGATGCGGTGTGGGTTGTTGTGGATAGGCTGACCAAGTCAACGACTTCATTCCGGTGTCAGTGTCGTATTCAGCAGAGAAGTTGACAAATATTTATATGAGAGAGATTGTCAGATTGCATGGTGTGCGCTTATCCATTATATCAGACCGAGGTACTCAATTTACCTCCCATTTCTGGAGAGTATTTCAGTGAGAGTTGGGTACGCAGATTGAGTTGAGCACATCATTTCATCCTCAGACGGACGGACAGTCCGAGCGTACTATTAAGATTTTGGAGGATATGTTGCGAGCTTTTGTCATTGACTTTGGTGGATCATGGGATCAGTTCTTGCCTTTAGCAGAGTTTGCCTACAGCAACAACTACCAGTCGAGCATCCAGATGGCTCCTTACGAGGCGTTGTATAGTAGGCGATGTCGGTCTCCAATCGGATGGTTTGAGCCGGGAGAGGCTAGATTGTTGGGTTTTGAGTTGGTTCAGGATGCCTTGGACAAGGTGAAGATCATTCAGGATAGACTTCGTATAGCTCAGTCCAGGCAAAAGAGTTATGCGAATCGCAGAGTTCGAGACTTGGCTTTCATGATAGGAGACCAGGTGTTTCTTCGAGTGTCGCCTATGAAGGGCGTGATGAGGTTCGGGAAGAAGGGCAAGTTGAGCCCTAGGTACATTGGTCCATTTGAGATTTTGGATAAGGTAGGAGAGGTGGCTTACAGACTTGCCTTGCCACCGCATTTATCAGCAGTGCATCCAGTGTTTCATGTATCTATGCTCCAGAGGTACATCACAGACCCATCTCATGTTCTTGACTACAGCGGTGTCCAGTAGGACAAGGATCTGACTTATGAGGAGGAGCCGGTGGTCATATGAATAATAGGAGTCTAGGTCCCTCCCCCAGCCTAAGATCCAGCTGGTGCAGTAGGGAGAAGACCGGCATGAGCCACACTCTCCATAAGTCCTACCAAGCGGACTAGAGCATCCTGAAGCACTGGGGTAGCTATGAACCCCTCTGGGACCTGCGCCGGTTCAACTGGGACTGTCAGAACTGGGACCTCCTCGTCAGACTCGACCTGAGGGTCCTCCACTGGGGTTGCTGCTCTAGGCTGAGCCCTGCCACGACCTCTAGCACGGTCTCGTCCTCGACCTCGACCTCGACCCCTCGTAGGAGCTGTAGCAGGAGTGTCGGGCTGCTGAGCGGAACCAAGGGAAGCACTAGTCCTCACCATCTGCGAGAGAGTAGAATGGAAACTCAATCAGTATTCAGAATGCATATCGCACGACAGAGAATGAAGAAATGTGGAGGTATCCTAACTTAGCAGCCTCTGGGGGATAAATACAGACGTCTCCATACCGATCCCTCAGACTCTACCAAGGTTGTCCGTGAGTTGTGAGACCTAAGCAACCTAGAGCTCTGATACCAACTTGTCACGACCCGAAATACCATCTTTCGGGCCGTGACTTCGTCTAACGTTGAACCCGCTAGACAAGCCAACGTACACAACACCTTGACATTTTTAAAACAACTTAACAGTAATAAAGCAATTATCTTTCAGACCTTTACTGAAATAACCATAACCACTTCAAAAGTTTTACAGCAGAAATGTAATAATACTCCGAAAAATGCATAATAAAATGATAAAGATAACAACATCGCAAAATCCCAAAACCGGGGTGTCACAACCTCAGGGACTGTCTATAAGAATACTAAATACAAGTCTGAAAGGAAATACAATATTGTCTTTAGAACGGAAGGAGAAATAAGACAATAAGGTACTAATAGCAGGAGAGACTCCAGGGCCCACGAACGCCAGTGCCTTGAAGCTCGAAGTGGGATGAAGGTGACTCCCTCAGAGCGGTCCGCGGGGTCCGGAAGCGGGATCTGCACAACATAGAGAAGTGCAGTGTAGTATCAGTACAACCGACCCCATGTACTGAGTAAGTGCCGAGCCTAACCTCGGCCAAAGTAGTGACGAGGCTAGACTTAGCAATTAATGTTCATTTGTCCTATTCTACAACACAAAATACAAATAACAAAGCAAGGAAGAATAACAGTCATATATGGGGAACATGAGCAGATAAAGGGAAAACAATAAGATAGAGCAGTTACTTAACATCAAGTAAGAAAGAAATAATTTACCGAAAACTGATAAGGTATGAACGACATGTCTGAATGATAACAATGGCACGACATCACCCTTCATGCTTTTACTCTCTTCCTCACCAATGCAATGTATGTTGTAATCAATGTAATCATGGCATGGAATTAACCTTCGTGCTTTCAATAAATGTAAATCATGGCACGACATCACCCTTCGTGCTTTTACTCTCTTCCTCACCAATGCAATGTATGTTGTAATCAATGTAATCATGGCA
>ML253857.1:78826-112301 GCA_005239495.1 Nicotiana undulata | reverse complement strand
TTTATAATCCGACTCCGAAACAACGATATCTAGGCATAATTAATTCAATAATATCAATAAAGACTCAATAACACAATCCCATATCCTAGATATTCAATTTCTAGCATTCTTCCCAAAAATACCAAACTTCGACCCCGGGCCAAAACCCGATCACCCATAACCCCACGAGTTCAAATATATGATTTGTTTTAAGATCCGACCCCAAATTGAGGTTGAATCACCCAAAATTCCCAAAAACCTAACTTTACCCAAAACCCTTAATTTCTACTTTGATTTTAGGATTTTAGGCCTAGATTCTAATGTTTGTTGAAGAAAAATGGAAGAAAACGGAGTTAAGTACACATACCTATGAAGCTATGGAGGAAAAGTTCTTCAAAATTCGTCTAGGGGGGTTGGGGAAGAAAAAGAGTTGTGAAAAATGGGAGAAATCCCGAAATAGTTTTGTTTTTGGGTTATTAAAATCACTGGAGGGATTTACCCTTCGCGTTCGCGAAGGGTTGACGGCTGGAACCTATGCGTTCGCGGAGCTAGGGCCGCATTCGCGTAGGTCTGACTCCCTAACCTTCCGCGTTCGCGAGGCTCTGTCCGCGTTCGCGACTAACAAACCTACCTGACCCCAGACCCCACCCTATAACACTACGCGTTCGCGAGAGGGGCGTCGCATTCGCGTAGAGAAGTACCCCCATAGCTCCGCGTTCGCGACCGTACCCCTGCGTTCGCGTAGAACAAAAGCCCAAGCCACACTATTTACCCTTCGCGTTCGCGAGCCCTTGGCCGCGTTCGCGAAGGGTATTACACCAGGCATCAGAAACATGCCAAGAACACCAGATTTTTCTTTCTTTTCACACCCCGTTAGTTACGAAACTCACCCGAGCCCTCGGGTCTCAAAACCAAAAACACACACGACTCCCAAAATATCCTACGGACTTGTTCAAGCTTCTAAATCACCAAAATATCATCAAATTCGAGGAATTAAGCCTTAAAACTCATAGAATTTTCTTAAAACTTCATAAAGCCTAACTTTTCCAATTTTGATCCGAAACACGTCGTTTCAAGTCCGTTTTACACCAAATTTCACAGATAAGACAAATAACATATAATAAACCTGTTTCGGGCTCCGGAACCATAATACAGGCCCGGTAACACGGTTTTCACTTAATTATTCATTTTCAAAATCCTTTATTATTTTCAGAAAATAATTTTCTGTAAAAATTCATTTCTCAGGCTTGGGACCTCGAAATTCGATTTCGGGCATACGCCCGAGTCCCATATTTTCCTACGGACCCTCCGGGACCGTCAAATTACGGGTCAGGATCCGTTTACCAAAAATGTTGACCAAAGTCAACTTTATTCATTTAATTATCATAAAATTCTATTTTCATCAAATTTCAACATTAAGACTTCCCGACTACATGCCCGGGCTGCGCATGCATTTTGAGGTGAAATTAACGGAGGCTTTCGGGGCCTCAGAACACAGATTTAGCTAGAATTATTTAGGATGACCTTTTGGGTCATCACAAGGAAGCTTACCAATCTATCTGTAAACTATTCTTGAATACATCTAAATTGGTTTCACAAGAGTTTCAATAGTGGGAACAATCAGCTACTTGATGAATGTTAACACGAACAACATCATTCTTTAAAATATGATAAAAGATGAAAAAACTTACTATTGATTTTACTTCATGTCTTGCATACAATAAAATCAAGAGAATATTTTTAGTACAATAAATAAAGAGAACTTCCAAGGGGACTCACACCCCTAAAGAGACAATTTACTGCTTCAAACAAAGAGAACCAAAGGCACTAAACAAAGATTAACATGATATAAATTGTAGTTATTTAGTATAGTAGTTCAAAATATATTTTATTATAACTCGTTTAAAATGATGTTAACCGGTGATAAAATATAAACTATTTGATAGAAGTATGTATGTATGTGTGTGTGTATATATATATATATATATATATACACACACACANTATATATATATATATATATATATATATATATATATATATATATTTAATTTTTTTCTTAATTAAAGAGATAAGAGAAATGTTTTGATAGTTGAAAACTTATCAGGGAAAAATGAGTTCAAACCATGTAGATTAAATCTTCACATCAATTAAGCATATAAGAGATAGACCCCTAATACAATATGAACAAATCCATCACTTAAATTAACTTTTGAGATTTAATAAACTATACTCTTTAAAATTACTTCTAAATATGAATTTTTCTAGTTTCAAATCGCCTTCAAATAGTGTGGATAGATGAAAACCTTTTAATTTTAATTTTTAAATTACTTTAAAACAGTATGGGTAAATATGAAAATATTGTAAATATTTAACAATATCTCCTTTTGTTGCACTATTATTTAAAAAATTAAGTTTATTTCTCTGTGAAAGCTTTTTTTTGACAAAATCAAAATTAATAATTTTACCAAATGAGAAAAAAGAACGTTTCAAATGATTATTTTCATGCAGTACTGTCCATAAAAGCAGTCTTCAAATGAAGTAACATTTACAGGAGTATTGTTGTTATGGGAATGTGGGTCTCATGTGTATCAAGAATAGTTTGCATTTAAAAATTCCAAATAATGTAGGAGTCTTTTTGAAATGACATATATATACCCTTGGTTGACCATCTTTCCTTTTCTATATAATACAAAAATATTATCAAACACCTTGATTACATGAGAGATCTTGTTTGTTTCTTCACCATTTTTGTCCTAGATAGAAATTCATTATGCTCAAACCGTGTTTAAATCTATACAAAAAAAATTCAAACAAAGATGTGCAAATCAGACGTACACAATGGAAGAAATTATCGCAGAGTGTAATGAATAAGAGATACCCACCAAATACCCATTACCAACACAAGGGTGCAATAAACAAAGAAAAACTGAAGAAAAATTATGCAAACCTCCGAAAGAATATAGCACAAACTGAAGAAAAATTAGAGAAATTTGAAAGGGAACCCAAAAAATAAGGCTAGAAAATGTGTAACAAAAGAAACAGGGTATACAAAGTGCAAATGTGGGATATGAAAGAATGCACATATATTCAAAAGACAACTAATTAATTAGGATCAAATTCAAATTAGATCCAAATTTCATCAACATGGTGTTGAAACTTAAGAAAGAAGAGACCGAAAAAGAGAAGGAAAGAGCTAAGGGAAACATACACAAAAATCTCTGAGTAAGAGTACTGTGCTTTATGGCAAATGAAGCTAAAAAAGACTATGACATATTGAAAAGATGAAGAAAATCGAAAAGGCAATTCTAGATGGAGAGTATAAAGACAATTTTACCCTTGGTCGACCACACTTGCCATTTCTATATAATAAAAATAAAGGATTTAATTACATGTGTACGTAATTCGAGGTATTTAAAATTAATCTTTTTATGGCTAATAAACCTAGAATAAAATCTAAATTTATAGAATGACCCCTTTGGTCATCACAAAGGTGTTCGCCGAAATCGAACAACTTAACTAAATACAATATCGATTGTCAAAAAATTGAAAAAAAATGATATTTTTTGTTTTTGAATTTTAACTTTAGAAATATATAAAATTTGATTTGCTTATAATTTTAAAAAATTAAGTCGACCAATTACATAATTTTCTATCAAATTATTATAATCACTAACATATATGTATATTTTATACGTATAAAATATCTTGGTAAAATATAAGTTCTTAAAGGATAACTTGCGCTTGGTAGTATTATGCTGGAATACAATCGTTGACCATGTGTGTGGTAGTGTATGTTACATATTAAAAAATTCGACAAAAAAATACACAAGAATCGAGGAACACCGACTTAATCAATTTATTTAATTTAATTTCAATATTTAAAAACTAATATAATTAATTTAATTTCTTTTTAGAAGAAAATCAACTCAAACCTAATTATGAACCCACCTGTACATGTAGGGAGAGAAAATACAAAATCGTAGGACAATAATTTGATTTGAAGTTAGTTAAAAATGGAACCCACAATAAGTGAGGGCATCTTTGTCAAACAAAAGTTTTGTAAAGCTAAAAAAGCATATAGCAAGAATAAACCCATTTTTATTCCTTCCCAGTAATTTTCATGTTGTAAGCTTGACGTCAAACAATACCTTTAAAAAATCTAGAACTTTTTTATTATTTTGCTTTTAAGGACCCCACACTTCTTATTAATTCACAATCTGCGCCCACAATTTCTTGAAAAGTCAAAAAAGTGACATTTTATTTTGCTTACGTGGTGAAAATTTACAGCAAGTACGTTCTTTTCGACGCCACGAGATTGGGAGCTGCAGCTTTTTGGACTTTGGTACCGTTCCTGAAAAGTTTCTTTACTTGTTACTAAAACAGGAAATAAGAAAAAAAAGAAAATAAATAGTCTTGTAAATTACATTTTACTACCTATAACTTCTTTAAATACGAGTAGAGTCCCCTCTTTCTTTTTTTATAGGACACTATTTACTGTTTTTCCAAATTCATGTAATCTCACTTTTGATTTGATGAATTTAATTACATTTAGATGCTTTTTTCTTCCATAAAAGAAAGAATGAATGCAGTCCAATATATTGTACCTACTTACTTTGTCCACTTTAATTAAAAAAAGAAAAGAAGAAATAAATGCAATATAATTATTTTGACATCATCTCATTCAATTATTGTACCTACTTATCTTGTTGATATAAAGGAAAAAACTCATTTTATGTTTTTGTACGCATATTCTAAAAAATTAAATACATAAAATTAAATATGTTTAAACAAAGGTAATATTTTATAAAACTTTTAATTTAATAAATGTCAAAAAAATGTTAGTTCGGGATAGATAAATTAAATTAGATTGTGAAGTTTTTTAGAATCAGAACAATGTAAATCATTTATGATGAGCAAGAAAAGCGAGTTATCATTAGTAATTTATATCCGTATAAAATATATCCAACTCTTTGTAGGTAAATATTCTGTGACTGTATATGAGAACATTATCCTCTGTTACTAGTTTTGGTTCTTTGATCAACGCTCTTTCTTTTACAGTTTTGAAGAATACAATGGTAAGCTCGCATCCCTTCTCGATCGATATCATATACTTCTGAATGAAATTTTTATGGACATAATATTTGCGTGGCGTATAAGGTTAGCCTTAAAAAATAGAACTAATTTAGAATTTTTCTTAATCTAATATATAGATCTAACAATTTAGCAAGGTTTTACAAATATTAATGATTCTACACTGGTCAATTTTCAGTGGATATACAATTTACTTTGACATGCTTATTATGAAAAGTTGATTTAGAGTAACTACATATAAGAAAAGTTTATATGTTTGATTAGATTTGATGAAAAGTTCATAGGAGCATAACACAATTCATATAAAAAATATAAAATTTGACTTACTTTTACTCTTTTTTGACAAATATTTAAAAGTAAGATCTCCTATATATTAGTACTAACTAATAGTAATAGCATCCTATTCTATTGGCTAGTTAGAATCTCTGCCTTTTTCTAAATTTTCTACACACTGTCCTTATCATTTCATCACCACCTCCCCTTACTCCTTCCATCTAGAACCATCCTTTCTTCTCCATTACACACACACACACACACACAGAGTTTCTCTATATATATAGATTAACAGATTTTCATTTAGGCGGAGGAGGAGTGCGGCGGCGGAGAACGGCGTAAGGAGGCGGAGATGGCGGGAAACGATTGGATTAACAGCTACTTAGAGGCGATATTGGATGTAGGTCCAGGGATCGAAGATAAGAAGTCGTCGTTGTTGTTAAGAGAGCGAGGAAGGTTTAGTCCAACGCGATATTTTGTTGAGGAAGTTATTACTGGCTTCGATGAGACTGATCTACATCGCTCTTGGGTTCGAGTATGTTCAATTACACTTTGTTTTGTTAAATGTATTGATCAATGTGTTTTTTTTTGGTGCTTGAATTTTGAGGATTAGTTGTTTGATAAGTGAATTTTTTGCTGGATGACTATAGGCACAAGCTACTCGGAGTCCGCAAGAGAGGAATACTAGGCTCGAGAATATGTGTTGGAGGATTTGGAATTTGGCTCGTCAGAAAAAGCAGGTCTCTCTCTCTATATACATATGTGTGTGTGTGTCTGCGTATGTTTCGAATGGAGAATTTAGTCGCGTATGTATTTGACTGGCGCAAGTTTAAGAAAGAATACACTTTTGAAACCTGTGATGTAAACCAAGTTATAGGTATTTGTGTGGCTATAAATCATCTAATTAAAAGGCAAAATATGAAATTTAGAGTTAAATTGTTTCTAAATCTCTCGGTGTGTGTGTTCGAAATGGAGAATTGAGTTGTGTATGTATGTGAAATAAGAAAAGACTTTTGATATTTGTGGTTTTAACATTTCAAAACATTTGTATGACTATAAAAGCTTTTCATTAGCGGTAAAACGATAAGTTTATTGAACGGAAAGCTTTTTTTTTTTTTTTTTTTGGTGTGGCTGAACAATGGAAAGTATGAATTTTGTGATGTTTTACAGCTTTACATAGCAAATAATTTTTTTTCTTTTTTCGGTTGATTCACATCTCTATTGTATAGTTACTGGAGAAATTGCAATTGTCCTGTTAAAGCCAAAAACAAATATCAACAATGCAAAAAATTGGAAAAGAAAGAAGAAGAAAACACTTTGTTAATGACGAACAAAGGGAATTCAATAACATGTTCTGCTCAATTTATATTGTGTTTGATATCAGCACATGACTATTTAGTTTGTTGAAGGAAATGTAGCAACATTGCGGTTTTTTGTGTTTAGATTCTCTCTCTCTCTTGTATATTAGTCAGCCACTGTTTCTACAATGTAACCTTTGAGTGTACTTTTAAGACGGAAGAATATGATATGATTTGGCTATGTGGATGACCATCGAATTCTTTACACAGTGAGAGACCATTTTCATCGCATCGTTGTTTGACCTTTGTAACTTTAGTTCACAGCTGAGCTGAGCTGACAATTCCTGTCGGGGGAGAAGGCTATTAATACCTGCTAGATTATGAAGGATAAGAATTGGAAGGTCGAATCTGTCTCCTTTTTAGTTCCTCAAAGGCAAATGATGCAAGGAAAGGGTACACAGGAACTGTGGACTGTGCAAAACTGTCAGTGTGCTGTTATGGTTTTAGTCAGACTCTTTGTTTGCAATTCTAAGTCTCTAATATATGTGCCGTTCATTTCCTCCTTAACTCGCACATTTTAGTTCTCTAACTCAAAACTAATTTATGCATTTTATTTGTTAGAATAGAACTAAGTTCATGAAATGAATTTTGGGCTTTGCTAGGTAGCTGCATAATCTTGGGTATTCTTCTGTTGCTCAAGGTTCATCATGATGATCCGTTTCAGTTCCGTAAATTTTCGTTCACTACTTCACTCAGACTAATTTAATTACCGAAGTTGATGAGTACTTCATAGTTTAAGTTGAACGTACTTGTCACATTAATTTTCTTTTGCTATTTTAATATTGCAAAAATTGAGAAGACTTGAAATGAACTTCAACTTTCAGCCTCCCCATCCCATAAAAAACGTAAAGGCGAATATTATTGACAATTGGATACATTTATATATACTTGACTACATATTTTCTTCACTGTTTTATATGTTTTCTGTGTTCAATCTCTTGCCCTATCTAATGGAAAAGTTAACTGTCTACTTTGTTCGGTTTATTAGAAGCTTACTATGCTTGCGAACCTATATATCTCAACCTGCATTTATTATTACATGTCAATATAATGAGTTACATAGATCAATCTTTCAACTGCATCTCATTCCAAAATTAGTTTGGGAATAACAAGCAATGTACATAGTTTACAGAATTTAAAAAAAAAACAAGACATCAAATTTGGTGATAAGGATTGCTTATTTGAAAGTCTTCATATTACTCAAGTTATATAGAGAAATTTGATTAGGAATTGCAAGGTTGGTTAATTCATATTCGTAAAATTTCCCTTAGGTTTTAATTTCCGTTCTTGTTAGCTTGTCCAGTTTATATCGTCGGTGATATATTGTGTTCTTCTGGTACTGGCGGTCCCATGTTACTGTCTATTCACTCTATCAAAGATCTGTGCATTTGAAAATTGTTGCAAGTGTCGCCATTGTGTGGTGTTTAATAAAGCATAGACATGGTCTACTTTCTCAAAATTTCAGCCTTGTATTTATGTAGCTTGAGGGAGAGCAAGCTCAGTGGATGGCAAAACGCCGTCAAGAACGTGAGAAAGGTCGCAAAGAGGCAGTTGCTGATATGTCAGAGGATCTATCTGAGGGAGAGAAAGGGGATGTGGTCAGTGACATTCCATCTCACGGCGAAAGTACCAAAGGCCGCTTGCCTAGAATCAGTTCTGTGGAGACAATGGAAGCCTGGGTTAATCAGCAGAAGGAAAAGAAGCTTTATATCGTACTTATAAGGTGTGAGAAGACCTTTACTGTAGTTTGATGTGATGAAGTAGAATGTGGAAACTTACTTGATTTTCCTGTGCAACATTTAAAGAGGAAATATGAAATACCATCATTAGACTTGTCCCTATAAAACCTTGAGCAACCATTGTTCAATCTTAGTCTTTACTTCCTGTCTAAGAAAGGCAATTCAGCAGCTCCAGAGTACCTAGCTGCATGCTTCATTCATGTGTTTTTTTCTTCTTCTCACTAACACTACATTCTTGCAGTTTACATGGTTTAATTCGGGGTGAGAATATGGAGCTTGGACGGGATTCTGATACAGGTGGTCAGGTGATTATATTTCCATGCGTTTTAAATATATTTCTTGACTAGTGACTACTCATTAGATTTCTGCTTATGCAAATTCATCTTTTCTGCTCTTTGCTATTGGAAAGAGACCATCTTGTTTCTCTTTCCTACTGTTTGTTGTCCATGGCAGAAGAAGATTTTATGATATTTTTGTCCCTTTTCAGGTGAAGTATGTTGTTGAACTTGCGAGGGCCTTAGGGTCGATGCCAGGTGTATATCGGGTTGACCTGCTTACTAGACAAGTATCTTCGCCAGAAGTAGATTGGAGCTATGGGGAACCAACCGAGATGCTGCCACCAAGAAGTACCGAGGGCTTGATGACTGAGATGGGGGAGAGTAGTGGTGCTTATATTATTCGCATCCCTTTTGGACCTAGAGAAAAGTATATTCCGAAAGAGCAGCTATGGCCTTATATTCCCGAATTTGTTGATGGCGCTCTTAACCATATTATTCAAATGTCCAAAGTTCTGGGTGAGCAAATTGGTAACGGCTATCCTGTGTGGCCTGTTGCCATACATGGGCATTATGCAGATGCTGGTGACTCAGCTGCTCTGCTGTCAGGTGCTTTAAATGTACCAATGCTTTTCACTGGTCATTCACTTGGTAGAGATAAGTTGGATCAACTATTGCGACAAGGCCGGTTATCAAAGGATGAAATAAATTCAACCTACAAAATAATGCGGAGAATCGAGGCTGAGGAGTTGACTCTTGACGCTTCAGAAATTGTCATAACCAGTACAAGACAGGAGATTGATGAGCAATGGCGTTTATATGATGGGTTTGATCCAATATTAGAGCGTAAATTACGTGCAAGGATCAAGCGCAATGTCAGCTGTTATGGCAGGTCTATGCCTCGTATGGCTGTAAGTATTGGATCCCCTCTCTAATATGCTAGTATCTACTTTCACTTTCTAGTTGGATATGTCACTAAGCCAATGAATGTGAAGCTGTCAGTTGCTTTCAGTGGTTTCTGAAATAGGTAAAGCATCCGCTATTCTTGATGCAGGTGCAATTATTTCAAATCACTACGTATAACGACAAGTTCAAAAAGTTTAGTTTTAAGGAAAATGTTTCCCTTTATAATCTGGGATTCTTTCTGCAGCATTAGTAATTGTTGTATATGTTTATTATTCAATATTCATGTCTTGGCAAAAAGGGATATTTATGAGTAATGGGACTTGCCTTGATCTCTTTTTCTTCAAGCTGTCTTTCCAATTTGTGATGTAAATCTTCAAGTTAAATAGGTCCACAGCTTTCTCCATCTGAAACGGCTGGCAATTTCTGCATTTTTTTTGCAATACATTCTTTCTCAAGAGCCTCGTATGATAAACTGAGCATCCATGTGCAGGTAATTCCTCCTGGGATGGAGTTCCACCATATTGTTCCACATGAAGGTGACGTGGATGGCGAAACAGAAGGAACTGAAGATGGAAAAGCCCCGGATCCACCTATTTGGACAGAGGTTTCCATTCACATCATTTTTCTGCTCCTTCTAGTGGCCTTCCACTCTTTCTGCATTCTTCTATTCTTGCTAATTTCCTATTGTGATTTCCTTTCCTAGATAATGCGCTTCTTTTCTAATCCAAGGAAGCCTATGATACTCGCCCTTGCTAGGCCTGATCCCAAGAAGAACCTCACTACTTTAGTGAAAGCATTTGGTGAATGTCGTCCATTGAGAGAGCTTGCTAATCTTGTAAGTTTGAGTTTACACCAGTTGTATGAGGTGAATTGTCTTCCTTTATAGGGAAGGGAAGCTGAGCTAGCAGTGCAATTGATGTTCCTCCTTTTCCTTTCTTCTTTTTCTGCAGGTGTTAATAATGGGTAATCGAGATAATATCGACGAAATGTCTAGCACAAATTCATCAGTTCTCCTTTCAATCTTAAAGATGGTAGATAAGTATGATCTTTATGGTCAAGTAGCTTATCCTAAGCACCACAAGCAGGCAGATGTTCCTGATATCTATCGCCTTGCTGCAAAGACTAAGGTACTGCCAATCATTTTGATGTGAAGTGCATTGTTCTCACTCCCTGAGTTGTTTGATCAATCGGACACATAGGGTGTGATGCTTCTTGGTTGAATATCCAAGCTTTTGGTTTTTCAATATGTAGTGGTGTGTTTCTTATTCTTTTTTTGAGGGTAATATGTGGAAAGTATTCATGGTATATAAGACAATTACTTGTGTTTTATTAGCACATCATTACTCATTTTGTGCAGTGTGCACGAGTAGATTATACCAAACCAGAGAAACCACAGGAGGATGTTACTTGTCAACTTGACAACTGATGATTTTTAGTCAACGTGAAATAATGGAATCAACTTAATGCAACATGGAAATCAAAATTAGATTGAGGTTGTCCAATGGGCCAAGGGACCTGAGTGCAGTTCTAAAAGCCATTAATTTAGTTCAGCTTAGTGACCCCGTTCAGAACGTGGAGAAGACTGTTTGGCACCTTCTTCCTCTTATATCCTTAAATATAAAAAGCATGGTCTCTCTGATACAGCAACATGAATTTGCTCTTTCTCATGTTTGGCACCTTTTTCGTCCTATTTATAGTATATATGCATGGGTCTCTGATACAGTAACATGTCTTGAGCTTTCTCATGTCACCTGATGTCACATCTAATTAAATGGATAGATAGATATAGATTATCTCATTGTGGTGGCAGAAAAAAGAGCAAATAAGAAGCCTTTCCATCTGGAAATCAGATATTTTATTAGCATGCTTGCCTTCCCTTCAGCAATTAGTGGCTCAGATACAATATTGAGATACTTGTTAAATTTCTTTTTACAGGGTGTTTTTATTAATCCAGCTTTTATTGAGCCTTTTGGACTGACTTTGATTGAGGTATTCTTCTTCACGCAGTGATTCAAGCTTTAATTGATGATTTCGTTATTCTTTGTAATAAGTTTGTGAGTCTTTTCCATTGACCTATGCACTTATCTCCCTTGCACAGGCAGCAGCTTACGGTCTCCCAATGGTAGCCACAAAAAACGGAGGACCTGTTGATATCCACAGGGTATACTGTTGCATTTATTTCATATGTTGTCTTTGATGCCATCCACTCCGTTCGACAAAATTCTAACAAAATTATATTCAAATGGATCTTCACTCGGTTTGCAGGTTCTTGACAATGGTCTCTTAGTGGATCCCCATGATCAGCAGGCAATCGCTGATGCTCTTTTGAAGCTGGTTGCTGATAAGCACTTGTGGGCTAAATGCAGGGCAAATGGATTAAAAAATATCCACCTCTTCTCGTGGCCTGAGCACTGTAAAACATATCTTTCCCGGATAGCTAGCTGCAAACCTAGGCAACCACGGTGGCTGAGAAACGATGATGATGATGATGATGAAAATTCAGAAACTGATTCTCCTAGTGATTCCTTGAGAGATATTCATGATATATCTCTGAATTTGAGATTTTCACTAGATGGGGAGAAGAATGACAATAAAGAAAATGCTGATAATACATTAGACCCGGAAGTTCGAAAGAGCAAGTTAGAGAATGCTGTTTTGTCCTGGTCTAAGGGTGTACTTAAGAGCACACCAAAAGCTTGGTCGTCAGACAAGGGAGACCAGAATTCTGGTGCTGGTAAATTTCCAGCAATAAGGAGGAGAAGACATATCTTTGTTATTGCAGTGGATTGTGATGCTAGCTCAGGACTCTCTGGAAGTGTGAGAAAGATATTTGAGGCTGTAGAGAAAGAAAGAGCAGAGGGTTCCATTGGATTCATCCTGGCCTCATCTTTCAATATATCAGAAGTGCAGTCTTTCCTGGTTTCCGAGGGCATGAAACCTACTGACTTTGATGCTTACATATGCAATAGTGGAGGTGATCTTTATTATTCATCCTTCCACTCTGAACAAAATCCTTTTGTAGTAGATTTGTACTACCACTCGCATATCGAGTATCGTTGGGGGGGCGAAGGGTTGAGGAAGACTTTGGTGCGTTGGGCTGCTTCTATCATTGACAAGAAGGGTGAAAATGAAGATCATATTGTTGTTGAGGATGAAGACAATTCAGCCGACTACTGCTATACTTTCAAAGTCCGCAAGCTTGGGGCGGTAAATTGGCTTCTTTTCTCCATTTTTTGGTTGTTTTCCCCCCTTCTTATTTGCTTCTTTAACCACACCTCCTGCTGCCCTGGGGGTGGTACAATGCTGTTGCAAAAGCTTTCCTACTTTTGTATTGAGAATCTGCTTTCACTTAAGCTGGCTGCTGACATCAAGCATTCAGGCTTGTGCCAGATATTCTTCGAAACATCTGAATCATTTTCTCCAAGCATCTGATATAATGATGCAATTGTACACCAGTAGGATTTTTTATTACACCCTCTTAACTGATTCGTATTGCTTTTGCAGGTTCCTCCTGCGAAGGAACTTAGAAAACTAATGAGAATTCAGGCTCTTCGCTGTCACGCCGTTTATTGTCAAAATGGGAGTAGGATTAATGTGATTCCTGTCTTGGCATCTCGGTCCCAAGCACTCAGGTAACTGTTTTAGTTCCATCTACGTAAAGGTTGCTCTGGTATCTCTGCCAACTGTTCTGTTTAAAGTATCAATTATGCGAATTGCTATGTCTATGGTGCACCTTTCTTCAGAATACACGATAAATATTGACTTTGTTGAAATGCATTTATTATTCAATTTTTGCTTATATTCTTTTACTTAAATCTCTGAGAGACACTGAATATGAGTGGCATGCTATCTAAACGTGGGGTCACATGGTCTTGCCACCTGTGCCTTGGTCCTTGGAAGTGGTTGATTCACTATATGTGCCAGTTTTGTGTGCTCTTGGCTAGTTCAATTATCAATTGCCTTGTACCCCTGCACCAGTGAAAAAGAGTGAGGGCCAGGAGCTTTAGAGCTGCAATCCTTTTGATTTCTTCTGCTTACCAAGATTTTATTTGGGGTTTTACGTGTTTGTGTAGTCAAAATAATGTCACCCTTTATGAGGTACAAAATTAGAGCTAGTCCACAGTCTATAATAAATATGATTACTAAAAACTTGTTTTAAATTGTCTTTGGTTGTGATGTTCACTCTCTTGGTACGAAAGATGCTTCACGTCTATCAGCCCTCCTGCTAATGTTCAAATGATAACGTTATACTCTTTATGATTTACCACAAAAATATAATGGTTTAATTTATATCCTTTTCAGCTCTATTATCCGTCTCAAACACGTGCTGTACTATCCTTGCTGTGATTCTGGATCGTATTTCAATTGGTTTCTAACTGCAGAGTAGTTACAGGATTGTATCTTTCTGGAAATGTGGGATCATTTTTATGTCCTTAAGGGCAGTAAACATTAAAGCTGAAACTGAGGCTGAAATCTTTAGTCCACTGGTAATATATTTTGAGACACTGTAATTTTCATATTTGGATGACTGAAGTATATTGTCTACAGGTACTTGTATCTGCGATGGGGAATGGACTTGTCAAAGTTGGTGGTTTTCGTTGGAGAAAGCGGTGATACTGATTATGAAGGATTGATCGGTGGTCTACGCAAGGCTATCATAATGAAAGGACTCTGCACTAGTGCAAGCAGCTTAATTCATGGTAATAGGAATTACCCGCTATCCGATGTTTTACCATTCGACAGCCCTAATGTTGTACAAGCAGCCGAGGAATGTAGCAGCACTGAGATCCGTTCCTCACTGGAGAAACTAGGTGTACTCAAAGGATAGAGCCTTCCCCTTTGATTGGCGAAAATCTATGTGAGCCAAGATTATGCCATAAAAGAATAGCCATCCATTTGGGTTGTCTTTTGAAGCTATTAACAGTTTTTTAATAGACTACAAAATGAGATGAGCCCTTCGATGCTCTTAAAAGATGGACATAAAAGCTTCACTCCGATCCGAGTATTATGAAAGTCTTTTATCTAAACCAATGCTGTACAGTTGTAGAATTTCTTTTGCTATGTCATTGGATAGAACCTCTTCCGGTTCATATACTGCGAGAAAAATAAATTTCGATTGAAAAATGTTGACCGATCTTGTAAATTATCATATACATCCACCACAAGGCATTATTGGTGGTTTCCAAATGCGGTATGTTGACTGGATCAGTACTTTTTAAAGCTTGTGGATCTATTTGTCTTTTGCTGATTATTATCACAAACTGTTTGAACGAACAACCCTTAGATGTTCTGGACTGTTTGATTTTAGGATATATCATCTCCATATAGCGTCTTGGTCTTTTCGTTTTTGCTATTGAATTTTAACTTCAGTGTTTGTTGCCAATTACTTGTATCCATTTTGACCCATTAATACATGCAATCAGTCTCAAGTCTTATGGTGTTAAGCTATTCATCTTTTCAATTGTGTGTTTTGGCCTTTTGTTTTGGGGACTAAATCAAGCTTGAGTAGTCTTTTGCAGACTACAAGTGTTAAGATTGACGTATCAACATATAATTGAAAAAAAAAGTATTTGAAGTTAAGACCATTGAGCAGCTGCGAGTTCATGCCTTAACTAGGATATATTACTACAGTACGCAGATCTTGGGTTCTTCCGCAGCACCTTAATTCTCTTGTTGGCTTAGGTACCGCAGTACGCAGATCTTGGGTTCTTCCGCAACGCCTTAATTCTCTTGTTGGCTTAGGTACCGAGAATGAAACAGAGAACGAAACCTTCGAGAGAATAAGATTGTCGTGTGGAACGCTCTATTTTTGGAGGTTGTCTATGTATTGGTCGAAATTTGGATAAAACTTAATGACGTCATTGGCCAAGGTCGAAACTAGGGTCGGCCAACGTATAGGGACGAAGGGCCTATCTTAAACGAGGTCGACGGTAGGTCGAGCAGAAGAAGTTCATAATAACGGTATGATAGCTCTAGATTAGAGAGAGGGAATATTCTATCAGAATATTCCCTTCCTTGTACTTTTTAGGGTTCCCAAAGAATGTTCCCTATATATGAAGGAAACTAAGGAGAGAAAAAAGGCATCTGGAACTCTCTGAAAGAACACTTTGTAATATTGACTATTGAAAGAATATACACTTCTTGTCTTTTCTATCGGTTCCCAAGTTAAAGACACCTTTTCATATACAAGATCCAAGAACATAGTGTTCCATCCACGTTGCTTGTCATTTGCATTGCTGACAAAGAGATAGTTGACTGTCAACGCTTGGTATTTTGGGCAAGTTATCCTTTAATATTACATTTATTGTCATTGCATGCATTTACTCCGCATGTTCACTTGCATATTCATTGTCAATCATTTTCAGCATCTTTGTCTGATATTTAATACTACGACACTTTTATTTCATTCGTTCATCACCACGTTCGTAGATTTGACAGTCATTAAGCTTAACTAGGATTAACCTTCCATTCTACTTGTTAAATCCCTTATAAAAGGATTTATCACATTTTTGGTAAAACAATTTGGCGCCGTCTGTGGGGATTTTCTAGTTAAAATTGTAGTTTCTGTTAACAACACGTATACACACACAACTATCTCTTTCCATCTGCACAAACTAACAATGTCAGGAAGATTAGAAGAAAGGTTAAAGGCCATAACAAACGTTACTGCTAACCTCATGAACACCATCGATGAAGATAACGATGGAGGAGAGAAAAACGCCACACCCAGTGTCACGCCAGAACGGAGCGGTTCACCCCCTCCCCGCGGAAATGTAATTGTTGTTCGAGAAAGAGACGCTTCCACTTCCACATCCACAACCGAGGGAGCGCCACCAACAGTGAAAAAGTTACTAGAAGCATGGTTGGAAAGTACACTAAATGACTTCCTCGACAAGCCTACTCAAGGAGTGGCTCAGAACGCTGCACCAGTAGAGGCCGTTACCACTAACGAGCAAACCGCTCCCCGCCCAACAGGTAACACTAACACTACAGTTGATGCAGGTAACGACGCACTCGCAGCCATACTGAGGAAGATGGAGGAAATGGGAAATGAAAATAAGGCACTACGAGACCAGATGAAGGAGCACCAAGAGAGGGTCGACAAGATACCCGGTGCCCCAAAACTCCTACCCAAACGAGATGTTGGCCGGTTCGTAGAGAAACAATACAGCGAAGAAGCGGCCCCACATTCCATCCCTAGAACCTTCAAAATGCCGCCATACTTGAAGATATATGACGGCACGACAGACCCTGACGATCACAAAATTCACTACGTCACGGCGATGAAGGGAAACGACCTCTCAAAGGAGCAAGTGCCATCTGTATTATTAAAGAAATTCGGCAAAACCCTAACAGGGGAGCCCTGACATGGTACTCACAGCTGCCAACATGATCCATAACAACATTCAAGAAAATGGCCGATAAGTTTGTAACCGCCCACGCCGAAGCCAAAAAGGCCGAAGCCAGGGTGAGCGACATATTTGCCGTTAGACAGTCGCCTGGCAAGGGACTCAGGGACTTCCTTGCCCGATTCAACAAAGTCAGGATGAGCTTGCCAAGAAAGAAGAATATTCCAAAGGTATGTTGTATCTCTAAAACCAGACAAGAATGACCCACAAAACCCAAATAAATTATAAAAATCGGGGCAAAAAAGGGACAAAAATACCCTTTCAGGTCAGCTATGCGACCGCAAACCTGTCGCAGAACAGGTATGCGGTTCGCATTTTTCACAGAGCCATCGCATACGTAAAAACCTAGTTTCCAGGTTCCCATCGCATTGTTTGGTCTACGGTCCGCATTGCTGAAATGCGACCGCAGAACTGCATCGCATTCTTGAGATGGCTTCAGGCCTTTGTGGTTCTGCGGTCAATTATGCGGCTCACAGATGAGTTATGCGATTTCATAATGGACCGAAATTTTGCTCTTATAATTGGCCAATCTTTCTTTTGAAGTCTGCGATCCAACCGGACCATCTGCGGTCCGCATAGCAGGTCTGCGGTACCTCCTTGTGCATTCTGCGATCGCATATTGCTCTTTCCCTCCCTTTTTAGCTTTTTTTTTCTCTTTTCCACGTTCTTGAGTGTTTAAGCCTCATGGACTGCAAAACATCAAAATTCCATAAGTATAAAAGGTAAATGCTCTTGAAAACAAGCTATAATCTAAGCAGTTTGACATTAAATGTGCCGCAATTCTCCGGCACATCAACACCCCCAACTTAACTCTTGCTTGTTCTCAAGCAACAACAACGACTCTATCCTAACCTAGACTCCAAATACAAGACCGGAAACAGTAATGACCAAGGATAATGTTAAGTGCCAATCCCACAAGCATGCATTTTCATTTATTTACCCTTCATGAACAGTCACTGCTATTTACAAGGAACTACTCAACTAGTGAACTTTGAGCCTCGACCAATTTGACAAAATGTTACTCTCAGCTGAGTGACTTGCATCCGACTTCAAGAACTCAACTACTTTCAAACTTCACAGTTCATGTGCCCTTACCAGAAATAAAGAAGGTCCCAACTCACAATCTTTACAATGACAACAACAAGGGACATATTTACCAAGACACTCACACTCACAAAGAGTTTCAAGTGTTACAACACATCATACCATAGACTTGCCCTTATTTTAATTCGTTGCTTCTTCAAGAACATTCAGTTGGAGATCTCATAAGGATTTTTTGGGTTGTAATGTAGGCTTAGGGAAAGGTTGGATAATTATTTGGGTGAGTGACTACGCCCTCCTTGAACACTACTCGCATTTTCCTTTCTCGTTGCACTTTGTTTCCTTTTCACTCCACATAGCCTCCTTTGCATTTAGTTACCAACATAGAACTACTTGAATTACCTCACTAAATCTATTCAAAGCTCCCATATTTATTTACAGACATGTCTCTTTTTCTTTTCCTTTTCTCTTTATATATCTTTTGGAGCTTGAATAATTTTCAAATGAATCTTTTGAGGTGTAAATTCTACGCTCACTGCACAACCCTACCAATCTCCACTTTGACACCAAACCCCCAACTTAGGATTTTTGCCTCATTCTCAATGTTCAAGGAGGGACAGGTTCAAAAGAGGAAGTTATTTTACAAAAGGGAAAGGTTTGTAATGAGGTGACCAAAGAAAGGGTTCAAGGCTCAAATGGGGTAACTAGTGATAGTATCTATACGATGGTGGCTCGAAAGGCTAGCGGGGTTTCCAAATACACAAAGAATGCCTAAGGTCATTTATCCAACCAAACATAATTATCATCAGCATTGAAAAACCAACCGGGCAAGTTCTAGATGACAGAAGTGAACACAAGAATTATTGATACAAAATCTAACACACATGGCACATGATTGTTTGGCTCAACATAGTTTTAGCTCATGAGTCAAGGCTCGACAACTTGCAACGTTTCATCATATTTACATGTATAGTTCTAAGTACACATAGCGTCAAAAAGCGAGCCTCAAGTTCACACAGTTGATTTCCTTTTCAACACAAAAAGATATATTTATTTATATATTTTTTATATAAAGGAAGGGTGTAGATTATTTACAAACACACATTCTTGAGACTGGACATTTACACCAAAACCGGTCAATACATTTCGTCCTAGTGCCATGGTTCTACTATTGCACCCTTGGAAAAGAACCCGGCGAAGAAAAACCAAAGGGAATTCATTGTTAACAACTAAGGAAGACCATACATAAACTAACTACTAATGAGATACACTAATATCATAAAAAGGGTATGTACACTATTTTCTCGACAACTTGGAGATCAAACACAAGTACAATAGTATCAAACACAAGTACACTAGTTCACTAATTATCCAAGTTGTCACAAAAGATACTCATATATAGCTACCTTGCCACCACCCCCAACTGAATAACATGCATTGTCCCCAATGCATAAGAAATGTAAAACAGAGTAAGGGGCTCCCTAGGGCGCGCTAAGCACTACGGGAGTCAGTGGTCTGCTGGGTGGAAGAGGGGTCAAAGACCGCCAATGGAACCAGATCGGCTGAAGTCATAGCAGGAGGAATGACATCTACTGGCGGTGGAGGAGCTGCTGAAGACTCAGCTGGAGGGGTGACTGTTGCTATAGGTGGGGTGTCCTCATGTCCCACATCTGAAGCTGGAGCCTGAGAGCTGCTGGCTCCGTCTGCTGAATGATGAGTGACTGACGCTGTAACCGGGGCGACACTGTCAACTAGAGATTGCTCTATCGCAATCTGCATCTTCTCATCCTCTGCCTGCTCTGCAGCTGTGGTTACTGCAATCCCCTTACCCTTTTCCTGAGGGCCCTCCTCATCATCTGACCCTGAGTCAATATCCTCCTCGTCAGTCTCCTCATACTTGGACGCTGAAGAATGTTCGGAATCCTCCCCAGAAGGTACATCAACTGGTGTAGGGGGAGAGGGAGGCTGAGTCATACTCGGTCGCGCTTGGGCGACCTGTTGGAATATAATGAGCCTGGATGGCTTCCCTGTGGCATAGTACATCCTTTCCCCGAACCAGAACTTGCCCAGCGAATATCTTGTTGTGTTTGTGGTGAGCATTCCCGGAGGCCCCGTAGGAGGCATATAACTCCCTCATCATGGTTTCATTATACTCCCCAGGTGGCTCAGTGAAGCGCTCCCACTTTCTATCCTTGATGTTTGCTAGAATGTGGGTATATCGCTCTTGGATGCCGTTGAGACTCAACTTCTTCTCGGCTAGAATCTTCCGCTTTTCAAGCCCCGTTCTGTTCAGTTCTCTGGATTTAGGGAGTGAGAACCAGAGCTGGTAATCATCACCTTGCTTCCTCCTTACCTCATCCACTAGGTCAACCTCCGGCTCAGTTTCCCCCTCATCAGACTGGGAGGAACTCACAACAACGGATTGTGGAGGTACTTGACGTGCTCGTTTGGCCGGAGGTGCTTGCCGGCTTGTGGATGGCCTCTTACTAGCTGAAGATGTATGTTTGCGAGCCATATCTGCAAAGAAAACATATGTGAGAGTGTAGAGGCGTACATAATAAAATAAAATAAAATGAATTGAAAAAAAATCAACTCTGCGACAGGGTATGAGATCGCAAAACCACTATGCGCACCGCAGACCCGTCGCAGAGTGGCAGGTTGCGTGAAGGAGATCAATAATGCGATGAGATATGCGATCACATATCCATTATGCGGTTCGCATAGTCATCGCAGAATCATGCACCCAAAATAATGTGATTCCATTATGCGATCGCATAACCCACCGCAAAGGTGAGTCTGCGATCGCAGACTCGTCGCAAAAGAGGGGTTGGATTGGGAGGCACACTGTGTAGGTCTGCGACGCATATGCGGTCCACATTTCAACTATGCGATCGCATATATGTCGGATTGTGGTTTCTTACTCATTCGACCTAGGGTTCAACATGCGACACAAATGCGGTCCGCATAATCAAAATGCGGACCGCAAAACCTATCGTTTTTGAAGCTTTTAATCCTAGCAATGGTGATTTTCGTTTCCCTACCCACCAGGCCTTGTTTTCAGTTGTAAATCACTATTTACCCCTCCCTTTTACGATCAGACTTAGACCCAGAAGGAAAAATAAAATAAAATAAAAATAAAAAGCAAAAATTGCAACATTCAAATCGTACACAGAGATTAACCTGGAGAAAATAAAAAAAAATGAACAAAGGTTGAGATGAGGGGAAGGAAACATACCAGAGGATTATGGAATGCACTTGAAGATTTGAACAAATATAGAACTTGAATCCTTAAGCACGATTTGTCCTTTTTTTTTTGTTAGTTATGTTAGGATGTGTGAAAATGGGGGTAAAAAGTTAGAGAAAAGGGTACTTACCTGGGTTCAAAATGCGGTGGGTAAGTAATCGAATAACTCGATATGCGACCGCATATAGGTTATGCGGTGGACTTTTCACCAGCTTACCTGGGTTCGAAATGCGGTGCACTATGCGATCGCATACAAGCAATGCGGTTCGCATAGTGCACCTGGGCATCGCGTAATAGCCATGAAACTTTCCTCAACTCACTGCCCATGTCTGCAACCACCATGCGAGCCGTAGAGATGACATGCGAGCCGCAGAGATGACATGCGATGCCAAATTTTCCTTGCTTGCCCTTCACTTGCAATTTTACCCTGTTTCTGTGTTCCTTTGAACCACCATACATGGGTTGCCTCCCATGAAGCGCTTGATTTAACGTCGCGGCACGACAAAGTTGGTATTCTCTTAGAGTCATTCATCAGTGGGGCAAGGACCATCCTTAAGAGACAACTGGTCTATAACATGCCTCTCGCCATCTGTGCCCAAGTAGTGTTTGATGTGTTGGCCATTGACTTTGAACGTACGGAGTCCGTCCTCATTTGCTAGTTCCACAGCGCCAAATGGGGAGACATCTATCACTTTGAAAGTACCAGACCATTTGGATTTGAGCTTGCCCGGAAAGAGTTTGAGTCAGGAATTGAAGAGCAACACCAAGTCATCGGCTTTGAACTCCCGTTTCAAAATCTTCTTGTCATGGAAAAATTTCATTCTCTCTTTATACATAGTTTTACTCTCGTAAGCATGGAAACGGAATTCCTCTATTTCATTGAGTTGATCGAGCCTCAAATTTGCGGCTTCAGTCCAATCTAGGTTCAATTTCTTGAGTGCCCACATGGCTTTATGCTCAAGCTCCACGGGTAGATGACAAGCCTTTCCGAACACTAGTCGGTAGGGAGAAGCACCAATGGGAGTTTTGTATGCTGTACGGTAGGCCCATAATGCATCATCTAGCTTCCTTGACCAGTCGGTCCGGTTTGCATTAACTGATTTTGCTAGGATGTTTTTAATCTCTCGGTTAGAGACTTCTACTTGGCCACTCGAGTGGGGATGATAAGGCGTTTCCACCTTATGCTTGACACCGTATTTCTCCAATATCCCCTTGAAAAACTTGTTGCAAAAATGAGAACTACCGTCACTGAGAATGGCTCTAGGAGTGCCGAACCGTGTGAATATGTTTCTTTTCAAGAATGCGTTCACACTCCTTGCCTCATTGTTTGGAAAGGAAACAACTTCAACCCATTTGGACACGTAGTCCACAACTACCATAATGTACTTCATCCCACAAGAACTTACAAAGGGTCCCATGAAGTCAACGCCCCACACATAAAAAATTTCAACCTCCAACACAAAGTTCATGGGCATTTCGTGTCTCTTGGAGATTGATCCTTGTCTTTGACATTGGTCAAAAGATTTGACCATTTGATTAGCATCATGATATAGAGATGGCCAGTAATATCCACATTCGAGCACTTTCGATGCCGTCCGATTCCCTCCGTGATGACCCCCATTGGTGAGTCATGCCATGCCTTTAGAATTGGCATCACTTCTTCTTCTGGGACACATCTTCTGATAATATTGTCCGCACATATGTGGAATAAGAATGGATCCTCCCAATAGTATTTCCGACATTCCCTAAAAAATTTCTTCTTTTGATATGCTTCCAAGTCATCTGGGATAAGGTCACTCACCAAATAATTGGCAATGTCAGCGTACCAAGGAGTAGTTGAAGAAGATAATGCCAAAATGTGCTCATTAGTAAAGGCATCATCGATATCAAGGTCATCTTTTGGCGCCCGTCTTCTTCAATTCTAGAAAGATGATCCGCAACTTGGTTTTCGATGCCCTTCCGGTCCTTGACTTCAAAGTCAAATTTTGCAATAGGAGGACCCACCAGATTAATCTTGGCTTGGCATTTTTCTTTTCCATAAGCTAGCGAAGAGCAACATGGTCTGTGTAGACCACCACCTTGGATCCCAACAAATAGGCTCGGAATTTCTCAAAGGCATACACAATAGCAAAGAGCTCTTACTCCGTCACTGTGTAGTTCATTTGTGCTCCGTTGAGAGTTTTGCTTGCATAATAAATTGGGTGGAGAACTTTGTTGTGCCTTTGACCCAAAACCGCTCCAATAGCTACACCACTGGCGTCACACATGAGCTCGAATGGAAGAGACCAATCCGGTGTGACAATAATGGGAGCCGTGGTGAGATTTTCCTTGAGCTCCTCAAATGATTTGAGGCATTCGTCATTGAGCACGAAATTGGCGTCTTTTTCAAGGAGCTTGCACATAGGATTTGCAATTTTTGAAAAGTCCTTGATAAAGCGCCGATAAAATCCGGCATGACCAAGAAATCTTCGAATGCCCTTTACCGAAGTGGGAGGAGGGAGCTTGGAGATGATCTCAATCTTTGCCTGGTCAACTTCAATGCCACTTTATGAAATTTTATGCTCCAAGACAATTCTCTCGTCCACCATGAAGTGGAACTTTTCCCAATTAAGCACGAGGTTGGTCTCCTCACATCTTTTGAGCACTTGTCTAAGGTTGTCAAGACAATGCTCGAAGGAGTCACCGACCACCGAAAAATCATCCATGAAAAATTCTAGGAAGTCTTCCACCATGTCGGAGAAAATGGACATCATACATCGTTGAAAAGTAGCCGGAGCGTTGAACAAACCAAAGGGCATCCGACTAAAGGCAAAGGTCCCATACGGGCAAGTGAATGTGGTTTTCTATTGATCTTCCAAGGCTATATTAATTTGATTATAGCCGGAATATCCATCGAGGAAGCAATAGAAGGATGTTCCCGCTAGCCGATCAAGCATTTGATCAATAAAAGGCATAGGGAAATGATCCTTGCAAGTGGCATTGTTAAGCTTCCGGTAGTCCATGCATACTCTCCATCCGGTGACCGTTCTAGTGGGGATAAGCTCATTCTTTTCATTGTGGATCACCGTCATGCCTCCCTTATTTGGCACACATTGTACCAGACTCACCCACGGACTATCCGCAATGGGGTAGACAACCAGGGCATCCAACCATTTGATTATCTCCTTTTTGACCACCTCTTGCATTGAGGGATTTAATCTTCTTTGATGTTCCACACTTGGTTTGCTCCCTTCTTCCAATTGAATTTTGTGCTCACATATCCCGGCGGGGATTCCTCGGATGTACGCTATTGTCCATCCGAGTGCTTGTCGGTGCTCCCGCAAGACAATCAATAATTCATTAACCTGCACATCATTCAACAAAGAAGACACGATTACCGGTAAAGTGTTATTAGAGCCAAGAAATTTGTACCTCAAGTGTGATGGAAGTGGTTTGAGCTCAAGTTGTGGTGGCTCAATGATTGAAGGCTTGGCTGGAGGAGTAGCTCAATTCTCTAAGTCAAGAGAAAGCTTCTTTGGTGCATAAGTATAAGACCCACGTCCTTCCAATGCGTTTACTATCTCCACATACCCCTCAATGTTTTCACCATTAAAGTTCACCAAGATTGCCGCCAGTGCCTCGCCGAGGCATTCTTCTTCCATATTCATCTCAATGGCATCTTCAACCTCATCAACAACATCAATTATCGAGATTCCCTCGTATGCGCTTTGTAGTTTCAACCCCTTGCTAGCTTGGAAGGCGACTTCCTCATCGTTAACTCGGAACTTGATTTCATGTCGTTCCGAATCCATTAAAGCTCTTTCCGTTGCAAGGAATGGTCTTCCTAAAATGATAGGAATCTCCTTGTCCACTGCACAATCCAAGATGACAAAATCGACCGGGAGAAGGAATTTCCCCACCTTCACCAAGACGTCATCCACAATGACCACGGGTTTCTTAATTGATCGATCGACCATCTGTAATCGCATGCTAGTTAGTTTTGGAAACCCCAATCCCGCTTGCTTGTAGATTGCAAGAGGCATCAAATTTATACTAGCACTGTTGTTACAAAGTGCTCTAGCAAAATCTCTCAACCCAATGGTGCATGGGATAGTGAAAGCCCCCGGGTCTCCCTTTTTCTCCACAGTTGTTGTAGCAATTATTGACCTTACCCGATGAGTCAAGTTCACCACCTCATTCTTTGTCGTTCTTTTCTTTGTCATCAACTCCTTCAAGTACTTGGCAAATCCCGGCATCTCTTGGAAGGCCTCCAAGAATGGGATGTTCACCGATAATTGCTTCAAGATGTCATAGAACTTTTCAAACTTTCCATTGTCCACCCTTCATGTAAGCCTTTGAGGGAATGGAAGAGTAGGTCGTGGAATTGGTGGAGGAGATTTTGGGGTCTCCTTCACCTCTTCCGTAACCTCTCCGTGCTTTGCTCTTTGGATATTTACATGTTGGGGTGCCTTTTAAACTTCCACCACAACCGGAAACTCAACTTGTGGTTCCACTCCTTGATCAAGACTTTCTACATCAACCGCTTGCTCACTCTCATTCTGGAGCACCTTACCGCTTCTAGTTGTGATGGCCATGCAATGAGAGGATGGTCCGCTTGGAACACCTTTTGGGTTGACCACCGTGTCACTAGGAAGAGTACCTTTTAGCTTGGGATTTTGTTCTCGTGTCAAATCCCTCATTTGCATCTTGAGCTTTTGAATGGAAGCAGTGTGTGATCCCACTACCTCGGACATGTTTTTCATTGTTGCATCACTTCGCTCTTGATTTTGCAAGATTCTCTCAAGCATCCCTTCCATTTTGGTCTCATTTGATGGCCCCTCTTTGTATTGTGAGTTGGAATATTGCCCTCTTGGTGGAACATAAGGGTTGGAACTTCTATTGGCATAATTGTTGTTGTTGTTGTTGTTGTTGTTCCACGATCCTTGACCACTTTGATCATTTTGCCAATTTTGTTGTCCTTGGCCTTGCGGGTTTGGTCTCCAGTTGTTTTGTTGGCGGTAACCACCTTGAGAGTTTTGGACATAATTTGCTTCTTCAAAGTCTTGATTTCCCATTGATTGCATGTCTTCTACCATATTTACCTTTTTTGGTTGATTCCCAGTGAACATCTTTGTCAACACATCGATGTTAGTAGCAAGACCGACAATCACTTGATCTCTCTCTTGATTTTCTTTAATCATGTTTGTAAGAGAAGGAGTACCGTAAGAAATTCCACCACTAGTATCCTCCGAATGCCATGCTTGATTGTGCTTAGCCATTTTGCCTAGAATTTGAGTGATCCTAGCGAATGACTTGTCCATGAAGGATCCATCTGTGACATTTTTAGCGATGGATTGGGATAGTGGGTCCAAACTCATGTAGAACTTCTCCATCAGAATATGGTCTGGGAACCCATGGTTTGGTGATCTCACTAGGTATAACTTGAACCGATCCCATGCCTCGTGTAAATTCTCCCCTGGCAGTTGCTTGAAAAACAATATTTTGTCTCTGAGCTCTGACTTTTTTCTATCTGGGAACCAGTTTGCTAGGAAGGCTTGGACAAGCTCGGGACATGTTGTGATAGTTTGAGGAGGTAAGTTTTGGAGCCATTTTTTCGCTTCTCCCGCCAACGAGTACTTGAACACACGCAACCTCAAAGCATCATCCGTCACACTGGTTTGTTTGTACATGGCGCATACACCCAAGAAGTTCCTTAGGTGTTGCGTCGGGTCATCATCCGTTGAATTATGGAACAATACTTCCGCCTTGAGCAATAGAATCATTCCATGATCCACTTTGAAAGTAAATGCACCAACTACCGGAGGGAGGATATCGTTGGTGTCGTTAATATATTCATCGATGTCGGCGAACAGGTTCTCCTCTTCATCATACTCAACTTTGTCACTTTTCACCTAGTTCACCAAACAAAACGAGTAACGTGTGATGGAATAGAAAAAGATATCAAGTAAAGTACCCACTATCTAGTAATTTCAAAACCGTATTCCCCGGCAACGGCGCCAAAATTTGATACGCTCAAATTATACCTTAAAATAGTGTAAAGCGGTCGAAGTCAAATATAATAACCCAACGAGGTTGGGGTCGAATCCCACAGGGAATAGGCGTGAAAAAATTACTTCATTAGTGTGATTCTTAACTTAAATCGTATTCCTATTCCGTTAATGTAACAAGAATATGAGAATTGATTATGTAATGATTTAATTGTTATAGTAACAAAGATGATTAATAGAGTTGTAATTAATGTAATTAACTAAACCAAGGTTGTGTCCCCTTCAATGAAATGTAATGCTAATGGGTATTAATATGATATATTTCTAATGGAAGGCCCTTTAGATATGCAAATGATTTCTAAATGACCACCCAATATTTTCCAAGAGTTGGGTAATATTTTCTCTTTATGATTTCCCCAAATATAAAAGAGTTGCAATGAAGAGTAATCAATTAATGCCAAATAAAATCCACTTATCCCTAAGCGATTCTATTAAACAAGGTTTAAAGCCTTGAGTCTTTGATATTTACTCCTACCAATTCTAACTCACTTTTCCAAGCTAAGAAAGAATTAATGGATCTTATTAATATTTGCAACCACCAACAATAAATGAATAATGAGAAGTAAATAAATATTAACCAACCATTATATATATATTCAATGTCAAATACCCAATAACATAACACCCATTTAGGGTCCACAACCTTAGTATTTAAAACTAGCCACTCATACTAAATGATAAAAAGATAAGATTATTTAATGCCATGAATGCTTACAAAACACAAGAATCTTCACTTCTAACACTTCCAAGAAAGAAGAATATTCCAAAGGTATGTTGTAGCTCTAAAACCAAACAAGAATGACCAACAAAACTCCAATAAATCTATTTATAGTGGGCTAAAACTCGGGGCCAAAAAGGGACAAAAATACCCTTGCAGGTCAGCTATGCGACCGCAAACCTGTCGCAGAACAGGTATGCGGTTCGCATTTTTCACAGGGCCATCGCATACGTAAAACCCTAGTTTCCAGGTTCCCATCGTATTGTTTGGTCTGCGGTCCGCATTGCTGAAATGTGACCGCAGAACTACATCGCATTCTTGAGATGACTTCAGGCCTTTGTGGTTCTGCGGTCAATTATGCGGCTCGCAGATGAGTTATGTGATCGCATAATGGACCACAATTTTGCTCTTAAAATTGGCCAATCTTTCTGTTGAAGTCTGCGATCCAACTGGACCATCTGCGATCCGCATAGCAGGTCTGCGGTACCTCCTTGTGCATTCTGCGATCGCATATTGCTCTTTCCCTCCCTTTTTAGCTTTTTTTTTTCTCTTTCCCACGTTCTTGAGTTTTTAAGCCTCATGCACTGCAAAATATCAAAATTCCATAAGTATAAAGGGTAAATGCTCTTGAAAACAAGCTATAATCTAAGCAGTTTGACATTAAATGTGCCGCAATTCTCCGGAACATCACGGGCAACGGAAGGAAAGATGAAATTAGTGATCAAGAAAAGGATTGAAAAAACTGAGAAAAAGAGGTTACAAGGGGCATAGAAGAGAAGCGCAAGAAAGAAGTAGTATCAGAGAAGAAAGAAACGGTGAAAGTTTCAAATGAAAAACCCTTCCCCTATTTATAGGGCTGAGTGACATCAAAATCGAGGCCAAAAGGTATCTGCAAAATAAGAAACAAAGAACCAATAGTGTAGGTATTGCATGGGGAAGACACACAATGATGACCGCGTGACAATGACAACGTCTGACGTCACTTGCGCCAATCACGGCCTTGACGGGCATTAATTACCTAGCTACGACCAAATTTCCTCTATAACGGGCGTGGAGAAATACGCTCACCATGTAAGAGGGGTCCACGAACTTGATAAGCGAAGGGACTAACTGTATTGGTCGAAATTCGGATCAAACTTAATGACGTCACTGTAACGACCCGGTCTGTCGTTACGAAAAAAATTTGCATTTTAATTGTTGTTATTGACTTGTTATAGATTGGTTATACTGTATTTGATGTATTAGAGCTGATAGGCTTGAAATCGTATGGTTGTAGTGAGAGTTCAGTCAATTAGCCTTTAAAAATAACCTTAAAATGGGAAAAGTCAATAGAGAGTTGACTTATTGGTAAATGACCTCGGAATGTGGATTTTATGGCTCGGATAGCTTCGTTAAGTGATTTGGGACTTAGGAGTGTGTTCAAAATAATTTTGTGATGTCCGGTGTAGTATTAAGCTTGGATTGGCGAAAGTTAGTTTTTGGTGATTTCCGGACGGCAGTGAAAAATAGGCTATCGGTGTCGGAATGGGATTCCGACAGTTGGAATAGGTTCGTAATGTCATTTTGGACTTATCCGCAAAATTTCAGGTCAATTGGATTTGTTTTGGATAGTTTCAGCGTCATTGGTGGATTTTAGAAAATTTGAAGTTCTTAGGCTTGAATCCGATGCGAAATTGGTGTTTTGATGTTAATTTTAGTGTTTTGAGAGTGCAACTAAGTTGGAATAATCATATGTGAGGTGTTGGTATGTTTGGTTGAGGTCCCGAGGGGCTCAAGATTGATTTCGGATGGTTAACAGGAATTTCGAAAGTTGAAATTGCAGCAAAACGCTGCTGGTGTGAAATCACAGGGATTTCTGCACCTGCGGATGTTTGATCGCAGGTGCGGGCCCGCATGAGCGGGCAGGGGGTCGCAGGTGCGGAAGTGAGGGTCTCAGTAGAGGATCGCAGGTGCGGAGAAAAAGGGCGCAGGAGCGGAGGCCGAGTTTTTGGGGATTCCTCGCAGGTGCGGACTTGGGACCGTAGGTGCGCTTAAGAGGCCGCAGGTGCGGAACCACTGTTCAGAAAAATATAAAATAATCCCTCCGCGACTTAAACTTTATTTTTCACCATTGTTGTACGGAAAAGAGCTTTTGGGGACGATTTTGAAGAGGGAATCTTTGTTCTTCATTGAGGTAAGTGTTCTAGTCATTAAAACTCGATTATAGGTGATTATAGAACCTAAACCAGTGTAAATTCATGGAAATCAGTAGAAAAATTGGGTTTTAGGGCTTGAGATTATGAGACCTTTAAGGGTTGATTTGAGGGGTCAAACGAACTCCGATTTTGGTGTTCTTTATATGTACGGACTCGTGAGAGGACGAAGAACACTTTTGTATAAAAATTTCTGAGTTTTGGGATGCGGGCCTGGGGGTCGGGTTTTGACCGGTTTCGTATTTTTGGGTTAAATTTGATATCTTTCGATTGGAAATTGTTCCTTAAGCACATATTGATGATAAAAATCTGAAGTTGGTAGATTTGGAGCCTTCGAAGGTTGATTCGAGAGGAAAGCGCATTGCGGAATAATTCCGGGCTAGTTTTGAGGTAAGTAATGTCTTTAAATCCTGTCCTGAGGGTATGAAACCCCGGACTATGCACCCTTTCATGGGTTTTGAAATGAAAAGGTGGAACCTTTGGAAATATCCTTCCTATTTAGGCGACTATTGAGTTGCGAAACCGATTTCTAAACCTATGCTTAAATTGATATTATTTTATTATGATGTGAATCGGGTTGTAAGCCGTGTTTGGGGCCTAGTGCCGACTTGTTTACCGTTTGAGGGTTGTGTTTACTATATTTTTCCTCATTGATATGTTATGATTTTTCACTCAGTCTTTTCTGTGAAATTGTTTTGACACTCAGAGTATTTTGATACCACTTCTTGAAAACGAAACACTGTTTTTTTTGGGTCGAGAACCCGGTATTTTAGGGCCTGAAGGGCAATTTGAGAGTGTCTGACTGAGTGAGGCTGCTGGCCTATATTGTGAGGATGATATAATATGAGTGAGGATGCGGGCCTATATTGTGTGTGATTTATGCCATGCTGTGGCTTATTATAGCGCTTAGGCTGTAGGAGCCCATCCAGAGTCTGTAACACACCCCCAGTGAGCGCCGGTACCGATTGAGTGATACCCGCGGGGCTTATGAAGAGTGATTGTGAGGTTGCCTGATGAGCAGAGTGATTGTGAGGTTGCCTGATGAGCAGAGTGATTGTGAGGTTGTCTGATGGGCAGAGTGATTGTGAGGTTGCCTGATGGGCAGAATGATTGTGAGGTTGCCTGATGGGCTAATACCGAAAGATATTGTGATGAGAAATGATTATGGCCCGATGGGCAGTTTTATGAAGATTTTTACTGAGTTTTCAAACTGTGATTTACTTCATTTTCAAACTGGTTTTACTGAGAATTTTACTGAGATATACTGATATTACCCTTGGTTCAAAGGATTTCTGGAAATTGATCTCGAACTTATGTATTTGCTGAATACTACTTGGTGACTTGATGTTTTTACTAGTTGTTGTGAAATTGTGTATCTGTTATGTGTATTTATATTACTCAGACTGTGATTTATTTTCATTACTACTGAGTTGGCGTACTCATAAAGACTCCATGTGTCTCTGTGCCCAAATCCAGGTACTAGCTCGCAGCAGTAGCTGACGCATGTTCGATAGTAGCATTTCACGGGATTTCGAGGTAGCTGTCCAGCGTCCACAACTTCTCCATTTCCCTTCCTTATTTAGTCTTAGCATTTGCTTCATAGACATATATTATAGTTTTCGCAGAGTTAGATTTATTTATTCTTAGATGCTCATGACTATTGACTCCAGTCCTGGAAGGTTGTTTAGTTCATTATTGGGGGCGCTAGACTTATATAATTTATTTTTTTATTATGACTGCTGTTTATTGTTATATTGTGAATTGTTATAATTGAATAAATGCGTAGTAAAGTGATGGTCGGCTAGCCTAGTCCCACGATAGGCGCCATCACAGCCTGTTAGGATTTGGGGTCGTGACAGTCACTGGCCAAGGTCGAAACTAGGGTCGGCCAACGTATAGGGACAAATGGCCTAACTTAAACGAGGTCGACGGTAGGTCGAGCAGAAGAAGTTCATAATAACGGTAGGATAGGTCTAGATTAGAGAAAAGGAATATTCTATCAGAATATTCCCTCCCTTGTACTTTTTAGGGTTCCCAAAGAATGTTCCCTATATAAAGGAAACTAAGGAGAGAAAAAAGGCATCTGGAACTCTCTGAAAGAACACTTTGTAATATTGACTATTGAAGAATATACACTTCTTTTCTTTTCTATTGGTTCCCAAGTTAAAAGACACATTTTTCATAAACAAGATCCAAGAACAAAGTATTCCATCTACGTTGCTTGTCATTTGCATTGCTGACAAAGAGATAGTTGACTCTCAACGCTTGGTATCTTGTGAGAGTTATCCTTTAGTATTATGTTTATTACCATTGCATGCATTTACTCCGCTTGTTCATTTGCATATTAATTGTCAATCATTTTCAGCATCTTTGAAGTTGAATCTTTTATAGAAGGATTTATCACATTTTTGGTAAAACAGTCTAATGGTCAGAGTCATTTATCCGATCCCAATTTGTTTTGTTCTGGATTTTATTATTGTTATTGTTGTTGTTGTCGTCGATTTGTTCCATAGGATCCCATCTTGTTGCATGTGCAACAGCTCACGGACTTTTAATCATTGTATGCCGAGTGGGTCAAGCATGAAACTTTCAAGACTTAGGGTGTGTTTGGTACGTAGGGAAAACAATTTCTGAAAATCTTTTTCAATTTTTCTATGTTTGGTTGGTTTAAATGTTTTCGAAAATATTTTCCTTATTAACTCATTTTCCTCCAACTGTAGGAAAATGTTTTCTCAATTAAGAGAAGAGAAAATATTTTCCAAAGCTCCTTTTCAACCTTCCCCAACCTATTTCCACCCTCACTAACCCACCCCACACCCTCTCTCCAAAAAAGGCTTTTTTTTTCCGTCACCATCCACCCTACTATCCCGCCCCTCCCCCCTGCAAAACAATTATTATTTATTTTTTATAATTTCAAAATTTCATTTTTCTGCACCACTACCCCCCGCCCCGCCAAATCCCACCCCCACTGCTCCCCTCACCCCCGCACAAAAAAAGTTTATTTTTTTTACTTTTTTTTTGTAATTTTCAAATTGTTGTTTTTTCGTTATTCTACGCCACTCACCCCCAACCCACCCCACCGCCCCCCATTTTTTTTTTTTTTTTTTTTTTTTTTTTTTTTTTCCCTTTCTTTAAAAAAAAAACATTCCCATCTTATTTTTTTTTTTATCCAAAAAAAATTTAAAAAAATCTGGTTTTTT